>OLKM01006363.1:0-14465 GCA_900291075.1 Melanogrammus aeglefinus
AGTGTTAAATTGCCAACACTTTTCTTTGTCCTGTGTGTATTAGTATTACACAGGGCTGCCAAGTTTCAGAAAATTCTAAGAGTGAGACTTTAGTGTCGTGACGCGTTCGGCCGCCGCCGAAAAACATTTGGCCTTTAATAGATTTGTCCTGTTTTATGTCGATTTATACCTTAAGACTATTGTCCTCACCTCCATGCCAGCGACTCTGCCTGCACTGTGGCCTCCTAATGCTAGTCTTAATTAACCAGAAACTAGAAATAAAAAATGTAACAACAATTTTGGCAAAAGACATTTATTTGTCAAAATTCAACCAACTCTCCATCATTTAGCTGTACTGGGGACATGTTTCATGTTGTAGGTGTTTGTCGCAGATTTTGATGCCTTGACGACAGAGGCAGGGGGCTCCCACTTAAAACAGTGTGGCTCAAGGCTCTCCATCTTCACGGTCATGATGGACGATAGAGTTCCCTCAAGAGCCAAACTGTTTCAGGTTTTAGTTTTGTTGAGTCCAACCACAGAGAAAACTCGTTCTGCGTCAGCATTTGAATGTGGAAGAACCAAGACCAACTTGGCAATATGAGAGAGCCTGCCAAATCTGCTCATACCGGTCACCTTTGAAAAATGTACATAGGAAGCCTAATTACTCTCAAGTATTATTGTGTATTAAGTTGATTATATCAATGGGTATTCCCATGAGTAGAGAATGATTTTTACCTTATTCTTCATTGATGCCATGTTCCCCCAAAAGCTCTCAAAGTCAAACATTGCTGGGTTTTCGGGCATGGCAATGTCCATGGACTGGTAGTCCAGAAACTCCTCATTCAGTTTGTCACGCTCCTCAGGTCCATTGTATGGGAGAAGTTCAGGAAACCTAAAAAGAACACAATGTGCACTGATCTGGTAAAGTCGTACAACTGAAACAGGGGTTGTTTTTCAGATGTGGTCATCAAACAAGGAAATGTGTTGTCTTAACTCCCTGAGTCCAAATCCCCCTCTGGGGATTTGAAAATCTGTTCCAAACACACATCTGAATCTCTGAGTTTTGTACTAGAAACATATAAGTGACATCATTAGAAACTTTGAATCTTATAGTTTCCAAATATATATGTTTAAAAGAATGTATCGATGGCACTTTGTAAAAATAATAAAAAAGAAAATCCTAGGATTTTCACATCTCTTGCCTGAAGCAGCCCATTCATGAAGCCCATTCATATTTGCATTTGAAAGAGCCACTGGCTTCATTTAGTCTGACTTTTTTCCAATTTGTAAGTAAAACTACATAACATTTTTTAATGTTCTTCTTACTTTTATGTAGCCAGCACCTTTGTTTTCAAGGTTCAAACTTCAAAAGTCTTGGGTAGATATATTTATAGTGTTTTTTACTTCTTTTTTTTTTTTTTTTAATAGTTGTGTTCACATTGAATTATAATAAAAAGTAATTTCATTACATCCACTTTACTCTCATATCATATTGAGATAACTTGTGTCAGGATTTGGCACTATAGATAAAATGTACTTTACTGGATACCCCAACTAACCTGTCGACAAAGTAGAAGGCATCTTCCACTCCACACTCTGCTCTCTGCTGGACATCCAGAAACATGGCATGTTTTATTAGAGGTTCTTTCATGGGGAGTTTCTTTATGGCATACTCCACAGCCCTTTCCAGAAACGCCACTGCTGCCTGCTGGAACCTCTGCACTTGCTGCGGTGATATGTCTCCTGCTTCAAGGAGCCTGTTGAGTGTAGCTCGAGTAGTGAAGCCAATCATCAACATTCTCCTACAAGAGACAAATCAACAACTTCAGAGGTCATTAACTATGCTGTATGCACCAACATGTTAGTATGAGACGAGAATAAGACTGTGTTGAGTCACTTTAGATGACCGCCATCAAACACCACAAATAGCTGACTTGAAAGCACCCCTTTAAGTATCTTCATCATATCAGTGATTGATTGAATAGTTTATTAGACAGAAATGCATACAGCATAGTCAGTCACACATTTGGGCTAAACAAAAAAGTCCTAGGGACATGTTTCCATTGTGGTCCCATGTGTGTGACGAGATGACTGCTGCCCTCTAACAAACAGTGTGTTGAGTGAGATCAGAGTGTGGATAGTGCATGTGCATATTCTGATGTTAAACTTAGACAATTACTTATTACCTGGCAGTTGGTTGGATGGCTCCTTAAAGCGGATTTCATGCAGTTCCAGGTGCTGCAATGCTGAAGGCTTCAGAAACTTTGAGAGCAGCTTGCGGATGAAACCCCTCATCTAAAAATTTCAGAAAAGATTTATTTTGTGCTAACAAAAAAGGAACAAACATAGTACATCATACTAGCAAACTGTATCCCAACCTTCCCAATTTACCTCATCATGTAGAAGGAAGATGGACGACTTCTCTCTCTGGAGGAGGAGGTTGAAGGTGGAGAAGACTGGAAATATTGCTTGATAAAAGAGCAGATACACCTCTGTGATTGGGTCAGAGAACGCCTCCACAAGCCTCCTGAACCTTGGCTGTTTGTCATCTGTGGGGAAAAAGAGAGAGAAAAAAAAATGTTTATGCATACTACATACATTTACTTTTCAGTCTGTTCTAATAACCATGCATTTGGATCATTAAAATGTGATGCCTACTTAATGACTTAAAGTAGCTGGCCAGTGGCCCATACTGCTGCAGGATACGAGTCAAACACTTCTCCAGGCTCAACCATTGAATGGAAACGTGCATGAGTATTTCCATGTACTCACTTCCATGGAGCTCACAGAATTCTATGACAAGAAGGGAACATCTTAATGCCAATTTGATCAAATTCTTCTGAATTTGTACTACATTGGGACTGCACATACATACCTGTCAGGTAACCTTTACGATTGGTACTTCCTTTAAACCAATATCCGACATCAACAGCGAGATCCTCTGGATCAAATCCACACACCTGCAATACATGATTATTTATGGTCTCAAGACGTTGCTGTTATTGGTTCATGTCACTGCATAGCATATAACAACCTGTTTGACTTGACGTTAGGCATAACGGATACGGTAGGTCTTAAGCACACATTATTCAACTCACCTCCAAAAAGGCCTGGCCAGCCTGTTTGGCAGTATTGTGGATGATGTGGCAAGGGCACCCATGGATGTAGATGCTGGCATGTTCTTGATGAATTCTGGATGCGATGGAATTCCTTGCTCCTGTATTGACAGGAGCATTATCAACAGACAGACTGACACAGTTTCTCCATGGTATGGAGTTTTTCTTCAAGGCCTCATCCATCTTCTTGTAGATCACTTCAGCTGTGCCACAGTTTGGCCCGCTGGTGGGGCACATATCCAGGAACCTGTGGACAACTTTGCTGAGGTCACTGTCATACACCCGCACAGTGAGCGGGTTCATCTTCTCACGTCCTGTAACGATAGGTACATATATGTCAGGTTAAAGTCATGTTGATTTGTTTTTTTATCATCCTTTTGTGTGTGGTGTCTTAAGCTGCTGGGACCTTGAATTTCCCCTTGGGGATCAACAAAGTATCTACATGTATCTATATCAGACTGAAATTATGTGTGTGTGTGTGTGTCTGTTCTCTGTGCTAGAAAGTGTGGGAAATGTAATGACCTGTATCATTTGATCCATCTGTGATCAATGTGAAAGGATTGGTCCTCATCTTCATGACCAGTTTGTTTTTAAAGTGAGGAGCCACTGCTTCATTTATTATGCAGGACATTTTTGTGCGTGCAGCCTTGAAGTTTTTTGCAGTAGGGGAATCTCTGAAACACTCTTTCAATAAGGGGCTGAAGTGATCTGCTACGGCAAAAGGCACATTGTGTTCTACCATGGAAACCGCTACCTTGACCTCAGCTCTCCTTGTCTGCAACATAAAGGAGGTAATTAAAAGGCAAACCATGTAAAAACATTAATACAACATCAAGTGTTTTTTGATTGAATGAATGTCTTAGCAGCAGACTCAAGGTCCATGAACATGAACTATGAACATTAGATTAGACAAGGCAGTGTTACTACTACTAGTACCACTGCTACCACTGCTACTAGCAGTGTTCATAACACTGCTAGTAGCTGAATAGCATGTACCTTGAATTCCTGAGCGGTCATGCCACCAACAGTGGCTGGGGTATAATAAGGTTCAATGCTGGCTGTTGACTGGACCGCCTGTTCTTTTGTTCGATGTGATTTGCTTTTTATGTGTCTTTTGATATCAGCCTTTCCTTGGTGGGCACAGCTGTTCTCTAATCGGCATATGGAGCACCAGAAGTAGGAGGTGGTTGTGCCTATGGTTATGAAGGGCCATTCTGCTGTCCACTCCCTTTTAAAAGTGCACCTGTAGATGGCTGCTCCACTCTTGGCCTTCCACTTCTTCCCTGTATCTACCCTCATCTCCACTGTTTTCTCTGCTGGCTCTTCTGTCTCAATTTCTTCTACATCTTCAGCCTCACTGTCCTCAATCTCTTCTGATCTCTCTTGATCTTCGGTCTCATCCTCTGTCTCTATTTCTTCTACATCTTCAGCCTCACTGTTCTCAATCTCTTCTGATCTCTCTTGATCTTCTGATCTCTCTTCTGTGCCCTCTGCACTCTCATTTTCAGGGGGTGCCGTCACTGGCACTGCCCAGAATGACAGCAGATCTCTCTGAGGTCTCTGAGGTCTCTTCCTCTTACCTAGCATCTTTTAAAAAACTAAAGAACATGTTACTGTTTGATTGAATACCGTTTAAACGTTCCTTTAAAACTGTACATCAACAAAGTTAGGAAACTCAATAAGGAACAGCGAATCAACAGTGAATAAAATTGATTTTACCTACCGTCCGTCTTCCAGCAAGCAGTAGGAGAACGTCGAGCCGGTTTTCAAATTGACGGCAGCCGCGCGCTGTTGTGTGTGAAAGATAGCTAGAGAAACGCCGAGATCCAGATCCGCCTACTTTGCTTCTGATTGGTTTACATTGCGTGGTGCCTTCCTGTGGTTGGTTAGATTTAGGCACGAAGGACTGATGGATTGGTCTGGGATTGGTTATCTCGGTCAGTCAATCAGAGTTACTCGAATTACGGCAAGGCGCGGACCAAAGTTTATTATCATGAAAAAAAAAAAGTGTATTGAATGGGGAAATATAAGCGTGAGAAATGTCAAGTATGGCGTGTGGTGTGAGAATGGGTCAAATTGCGTGACTGTCACGCTCAAAGCGTGAGACTTGGCAGCCCTGGTATTACATATCCCGAGCCAATACCCTGGTGTTTCCAACGTCGTTTTGCAAAACAAGCCAAAACACAAACTGGTTTTTCAACACCTGACAATACACTGCAGAGCATATTGTAATGCAGCGTTGAATGGATGAATAGCTTACATAAGGGTACCCACCACTTTTAAAACCACACTCAAGCTTATGGTTATTGTCCCCACCACTTCTAAAAACAAACTGACGCCCTTGCAAGTAGCAATGCGGAGAGAGCATATAAGGTGAATGTGCACAACATTATTCTAGACACAGCAACCGAGGCCATCCACAGGCGCTTTCTCACTCATGGCACTCTCCTTGCTGATTTGGCATGGCTGGACCGCAGGAACTTTGCTCAGATCAGGAAAAAACTTCCCATTAATGCACCTGAGAACCTCAGCAAATGTCTGCTCAAATTTGACTCTAGGGCTACAGTGAACAGTCTTCAGTCAGAACTACAAACTTTTGCAGGACAGTGGGACATGCTTAAGGCATCACATGTGGATGAGTATGAGACCAGAACAGTGGAAGATGAATCTGCAGCACAGGAAGAAGAAACAAATATTGTGACCACAAGCTGTTCCTCCTGCAAGAACTGCTCACTCTGCTGCTATCAAGTCTTCAGAAGATTCAACATGCTGGCAGATACTTATCATCTCCTTGGGTTGTCGTAAAAGTACCTGCTGACCCTGACTCAGGTGGCCTGTGAAAGAACATTTTCAACCCTCAAATTCATAAAAAATAGACTTCGGAGCAGCCTGTCGGCAAACAAGCTGGAGATGTTCATGATGATGGCCACCGAGAAAGACATCCTCATGGCATTGGACTCGGAAATTGTCATTGACATTGTAGCTACGAAGAGTGAGCTATTGAGAAGCTGCTCTTGTAGTGTGCTGCAACTATCTCTCCACATTGTTTTCATTACAGATACACTACTACTAATGTGATCATATAATTCCATTCAACTATCGTTCTAAACTTTCTATCTGTATAACAAAAAGTTAATGTGCATTTCTCTTATAACTTTTTGTCATTATTAAAGAGAGGCCTGATTCTCAGATATGCATGTTGGATGGCTAGGGTGTAGGTCTGGGTAGAACTTCAGGCCAAAATCTTGCAAGCGAGCCGCTGGGTGAGGTGCAACGAGATGGAGCACTTGCTGAGTAATTTCTTGTAGGGCTGGTGGCGTAAGAGGGCAAACAAGATGTCCTTCAACATCTACGCTTCCAGGCGATTGCAATGGTGCCACACATGAACACATTCAAACATGTTGTAGTAATTAGCTGTCGAAATTGGAGGCCTTAATCAATAATGAACAGCTATTGATTTGCTTCCCGATAAAAGTTTGTGACAAATGACATGTTATTTAGCATCTACACATTGAGCTGAGTCCAATGACACCAAGCATGACACTCCACGGCCGGACACGGCCCCCTACACTACACGGCCCCTGTATTTTACATGGTACACCTATGGTCTAGGACAGGGGTGTCCAAACTACGGCCCGCGGTCCAGTTTTTATTGGCCCGCAGCAAATTATGAAAATATAATTGACCATGGCCCGCAGCCCGCACATGAAGCTTGAACTCAACTCTGTTGCACTTCTCAGTTTTAACACTAGATGGAGCCAGCGCTAGTGCTTCCCCAGTTAAACAAAATTAAGCAAAGAAGAGCTTTTCCCGCGAGCCCGTACAGTTACCAGAAATGGCAGAACCAAAGAAACGGAAAATAGCAAGTGAGTGCAGAAGATTCCAGACACGGTGGGAAAATGAATATTTCTTCAAAGAAACCAACGGAAAGTGTGTCTGTTTGATTTGCAATGAAGCTGTTGCTGTGATGAAAGAGTATAATGTCCGTCGGCACTATGAGACCAAACATCAGAGCTACACATCGTACACCGGTGCTGAACGAACACAGAAATTCAAGCAAATGGCAGCTAGCCTGCAAGTTCAACAGCAGTTTTTTTTCCCGTGCCAACAAAATACAAGAAAATGCCACAGCGGCAAGCTATGAAGTTGCTAAGCTCATTGCTCAGCACGGCAAACCATTCTCAGACGGTGATTTCATAAAGCAGTGCCTTATCAAAGTCACGGAAATAATGTGCCCAGAAAAAGTGCAGGATTTTAACAACGTGAGCCTGTCCAGAAATACAGTGGTGCGGCGAATCGAGGACTTGTCAGCTAACTTGAAAGATCAGCTCAGAGACAAAGCTTGTGCTTTTGATTTTTACTCAATTGCATGCGATGAGAGCACAGATGCTACAGACACCGCGCAGCTGTTAATTTATTTGCGGGGAGTTGATAATAATTTTTGCTGTACGGAGGAGCTGCTTGATATGAAGAGCCTAAAAGGCACAACGACGGGCAAAGCTGTGTCAGATGCAGTTGAAAATATGGGGCTAAAATGGAACAAGCTCTGTGGAGTAACAACGGATGGAGCTCCGGCTATGACGGGTGAGCGCAAAGGAATGGCATCGTTGGTGTGCGCCAAGGTAAAAGAGAGCGGAGGTGAGGCTGTTCGAGTGCACTGTATAATCCACCAAGAGGCACTGTGCGCTAAGACTGTCCAGCTGGGCGATGTGATGAACACTGTTGTAAAAACTGTCAACATAATTCGAGCTAGAGGACTGTACCACAGAGAATTCCAAGCTTTCCTATCTGAGGTGGATGCTGACTACGGAGACGTCCTCTACCACTGTGACGTGCGGTGGCTCAGCCGCGGCTCTGTGCTGCAGCGGTTTTATTCGCTGAGATCAGAAATCAACAAGTTTTTGAAAGAGAAGGGCCGACCGTTTCATCAGCTGAGTGACCCTCTATGGCTGGCAGACTTGGCATTTTTAGTTGATCTTACTCATCATCTGAATACACTGAACAAGAACCTACAAGGCAAAGAACAGCTGGTGCCACACCTGCATGCGCACATCAAAGCGTTCTGTGTAAAGCTCCGCCTATTTGAGACACAGCTACGGAGCTTTAATGCTGCAACACTTCCCCACGCTGTCTGAAATCAAGTCTGCGTTTCCAGAGGCCAACCTTTCTTGCTAAAAAGGAAAAAATATGTGTCTGTGATTGCATCTCTTGTGACAGAATTCAACCAGCGTTTCCAAGATTTTTCTGCCATTGAGAAAGAAATCAAGCTGTTTTCCACTCCCTTCATGGTGGATGCAGAAGAAGTGGAAGAGAGTCTGCAGTTAGAACTCATTGAAATGCAGTGTGATGATCTTCTGAAGAGTCAACATCAGCTTCTCTCCCTCCCTGACTTCTATCAGAGTTTGGATAATGCTAGGTTTCCTCTGATGCGACGCCACGCAAAAAGAATGATGAGCCTGTTTGGCTCAACATACATATGTGAACAAACATTTTCTCTGTTAAATCAGAACAAAAGCAGACTGAGAACCAGAATGACTGATAGCCATCTCTCTTGAAGTCCTTCGTGTCTCAACCACCAAACTTTCGCCTGACATGTCAGCCATCCTGCAGTCCAAAGCACAGCATCACTGCTCCCACTGAGGGAATGTTCTTTACCGGTGAGTTAGAAATTTGTAGGGAAAAATTGTGTTAATAGGTCACCAGTGTGTGGCCCGACCCTTTGTTTATTTTTCTGTATTTGGCCCTCACTGAAAAAAGTTTGGACACCCCTGGTCTAGGACATGATCTCGGTGTGGCACAAGGTCGAGCTTGATCTCATTGGACTCAGCTGCTAATGTAGATGCTAAATAACATGTCATTTGTCAGAAAACTCAATCGGGAAGCAAATCTATAGCTGGTCATTATTGATAAAGGCCTCCAAAATTGACAGCTAATTACTACCCTGAAACAGTCAAATATGGTCATGTATGGCACCGTTGCAATTGCCTCGAAACGTAGATGTCAAAGGACACCTTGTTTGCCCCGTTACGGGCAGATATTTTCATGGAATATCTATATTTCCTGACCAAGCCAGCGGTTATGAAAGCTAACGTTTACGACAAAAACAACACAATTTACGGCAGCTCCATTGACGCCTTTAACCGACGTGGTTTGCCGAGAGTGACGTGACGTTGACGCAGGCCCATTGAAAAGAAAAGGCCAAAGGCATGTCACATGTTTAAAGCCGTTTTTGTATTTAATTAATTAAATATTAAAATATATTATATATGTATATACACAATTATTTTGTTGTAATATTCTATCTATAAGTAGACCATAACCTTTATTCAATTATCGTTATAACAAGATCTGTATCTGACCATTGAAAATCCACTTACTGGCCCACAACTGGTTGCTGTACGTTCTATACATTATCCCTTTACATAACCAGCAAAGACAATGGTTTTATTCCCATGATTTAAACGGCATGCGAACTGCTGGTTTCAGCGTCCATAGCAAACATCATGAGCAGCCAACCATAGTTATTATGTGGAGACGACTGAAATATTCTTCGTCATAACTATCAAACCAAACATCCTTCACATTCGCCGAGCGAACGATATGAAAGTAAAATGCACATTTCTCGCTAAAAAATGTTTACATAAACACTTTTAATGGCGTAACTATGCTAAAATATCATAATTTCCACCAAGAATAAAAAGTATGTCCGCCATTTTCACAGAAAAATATCCTAAAAACTATCCAATAGGAAAGATGCTCACAGCGTCTATCCGTGACGTAGTCGTGCCCATTCAGAATGCATTGGTTAACATTTCGTGATGCGTTCCACGGAAAAAGTCGGAAAATCGTACTCTGGGACACGATCAATAGATTAACGTTTCGTGCGCATGAGCACGAAAACTCGTGAGACCGGGTTGGTGTGTGTGTGTGTGTGTCTGTGTGTGTTAGGTAAATATTATTGTATTATACAAAATAATACACATTTTAATTCAATTCAATAGAACACTCATCTTTAAGGGACCGCGATAAATGTGTACTGGTGGATGGTCGATTAATTGTGGTGGGCTGGTCTGGGTCCAAAATGTCAGGGCCGATTTTTTGTCCCAGTCCAACCCTGGCTGCAGTGGATGCTGTGCTCGCTTTTGTTATTCAAAAAATGAAAAATCTCTAACTATTAAATGTTGAAAGTAATGTGAAATTCTGACGTCTGGATTTTTATTTAGTAATTGACGAGAAACATTTGAAAATGTGTTTCTACTTGGTATAATCAACTCAATTCAAGGGTAGTAAGTAAGTCATTGAGAAGGGGGTTCTTAGGCCAGGGGGCTCATAGACCAGGGGCATACTAATGGCGCATTTCCACTAGCACGGCTCGGCCCGGTACGGCTCGGCTCGGCGCGCTATTTGCGTGTTTCCACTAGCACGCCAGTACCTGCAACCTGGTACATTTTTGTATCACCTCAGCCCTGGTTCCAAGCGAGCCGAAGCGCGTTACTTAAAACGTGACGTCAGTTGACTGCCTTCCACTGATTGGCGATGAGTGTCGTCACTGGAAGCGTCATAACCGCGCGACGAACGCCTAGAAGGTAATGTAAAAAAAACAAGACGCAAGACAAGACACCACTTTTTACTGATTTTTGACTTGAAACGAGATGGCTTCTCAGAAAAAATCCACTCCTTGGTCGGTGGAGGAGTCCAGACGTTCCTGACTCTGGTTGCGAAGAACAGATTCAGAGGGAGCTCGACGGCACCACGCGTTTGTTGTTTTCTGGTCTTCCGGATTTGTACGTTGCTCGGGCGCCGGGTAAATGACGTCACAGTGGTTTCGCGCAGCGTGTTATGACGACCCCCCCACGTCGAGGAGCACAGTTGTAATGGAAACACAACCAAACCGAGCCGAGCCGTGCCGAGCCGTATCGAGCCGAGCCGTGCTAGTGGAAATGCGCCATAAGTGCCAAGCAGGAAAGTATCAGTTACAATTTTTAACAGTCTTTGGTATGGGACGTGCTGAGGATGGAGTGCCACAGCAGCACTTCCTGCACTAATGTGCTACTTACGCTGAGTTGGCGATGCCCGGGATCAAACCCACAACCTTGCAACAGTTGCAGGCTACTTGCTAAGCTGAGGAGGTTTAAATCTCAAAATGTAGAGGAGGTCCTGAATTCAAAATTCTTGGAAGAAGTCGATAGAAGAAGAGGTTCCACCGCACAGAATGTGGTCACTTTAATGTAATTTATGGGTTACTTTTGGCAACGTGTTTCGCCACAGGCTTCATCAGGCTCTATACAGTCAGTCATAATCAACTGTTTTATAGAGATTGCCAATGTGTCATCATCATGGCGTTTTCCCATTGGTGAACACTAAGCATTTTGGAGATCCGCGGCAATCCATGCCCATATAAACCAATGTAAACTTCCAAACGTACCCATAATCTTGGTCACGTGATTTAGCAATCTCTATATTGGCTGCTTCTGTAATCAGTGAAATCAGCACCACCTGGCAAGGGGCTAGTGGGAGCCAATTAGCATCAATACATACACCTTTTCAGTTTAATCTCATCACAGGGGCTCAATCAATACAAATATAAAACATCTACAAAACCACTCCATAAAACACCAGCCATCTTCTGCAGCAAAGGGATCTTTGATAGGTCAAATGAATGAATGATCTTTATTGTCAAAGTACAGTACAGTAAAGGAAATTGTGGAGAGCTCCCCCTGGTGCTTAAAAGAAAAGAAGAGACAAAGACATACATAAACATATTATACAGTATGGAAAAAAACCCACTGTAATAGAAGTATATCTAACTAAACTATGACATCTAGTAATAAATCTAACTAAAACTGACACATCTAATATAAATCTAACGATAACTGAGTTAAATTGCAGTTGAATGACTTGAAAAGAAACATGAAACCCAACCCAAAAAATTGCCCAAGTCCTTAGAAAAATAAATAAATGAATATATTAATATAATAATATAAATAAATAGATAAATAAATAGTCTTACTTTTTCTACAACTTCTGTATTTTGGATAGGGGGCTCACTGTGCTTGACCATAGAGCATCTGTATTTTCAGAACCATTGTGTAACAAGTTATTTGTGTTCTTGATGTTGAGCAACTTGCAAGGATTTGATGATTGAGAAGTAGTCCTCCGCTTTTTCCAAGAGTACTTCTATGAGGTAATATAGGCGTCTGTTCCTGGAGCCAACAAGAAACTGATATTTCAGTCTGTGGAAAAATCTGAAAAACAATAACTGTTGATTAACATGTGTTTTTTGGCAATGCTTTACAATAAAGTCTGCACATTGACTGGATAGCTTGTGTATCATGTTAAGTAGTCAGCAATTTACTAGCTAAGTGGGGAAAACTAGCAAGTGAAAAAGGCTTTCCATCAATGGGGGGCCATGATTTACTGAAATAACATCTCAAACTTTTTCAGTAGGACCGAGATCATTTATTGGCCTGTGGCATGTGCCACCGTGACCACGACATACCATGCATATGCCGTTCAGAAACGGGTAACTCCATTCAGGAACGGCATATGCCGGTCAGGAACGGTAACTGCTGGTCAGGTGGAACGGCACATGCCGTTCTCCAACAACACATGCCGTTCTGAAACGCATATGCCATTCAGGAACGGCATAGGCCATTCTGAACCGTAACTACCCGTTCCCAACAATGGTATTGTGGACACCAGCACGGCCTCGCCCCTCCGTATAATTTCAAGACAAATAATCGCTCAAATGTAAAGCATATATAATTTGTCTTATACACTATATACAACATAACGCCGTAAATAAAGGGATGTATAACGTTGCTCTCCCTTCTTAGCTGATATTTTGATCTATTTTTGTTGCTTTTGAAATGAAAAATGCTTTTTATTAACAACGCCAGACTTCTCCGGTGGACGGTATAGCCTAGCCACCCCAATCACAGTCTGTTATAGGTGGCTATAGAGCACCGTTTTCAATATGAGAGGCAGCCAAAGAGCCAAGGGAGCGCGGTCATGCAATTCCACAAACAAAAAAAATAACATCTGTATGCATCTACTAATTCGTTCTTTATTGTGCGTGGTGTATTAGTTTTAAAATGCATTGTTTCCTGTCCCAATGTCAACAGTCACATTGTGAGGAGAACAAACCCAGCAAAAACGTAGAAATTATGATCTTAGAATGCGTTTCTGTTATCTGTGGAGCATTCCCCTCAGATCTCCACTTAGCGGCTATGAAGCCTTAATCCTTTACCTCCACGTACTTATGATGTGGTTTCACACTGTACCTGACTATGCATCACTCATCATCTCAATACAGATGAACTGCAGGTGGAGACGACTTGCTATATTTTCTCTCTGACTGCAGCCCGCGCATCGATCACCTCTGCGCATCACAAAAACATGCCTCATTTTCCCACTGATATGGACGATTTCAATTGAAAGTCAAAGTTGTGTTGTCTTGAATCCATGAATTGTGTGGCTATAGTTTGATGCCGGCGTAGCTCAAATGATGGAAGTTGCCATTTGTTTGTTGTTTGAATCTAAGGTGTACGGGCTGAAATCGTCAACAAATTTCATGAAAATATGGAATCTGTTCGATCTATAACATCGTTGTCATTCATTATCAGTGAGATGCCATTGTGCAGTATTTTTTCGAGACATGTGCATCTCCTTAAAGTACACTAAAGACCGGCCCGTATCGTCTAAAAAGAATTTTTGGCAAAAAGTGGCTCCTACGGCAAAAATTCTAAAAAAATTCTCAGCAGGCATGACTGTTTTCTTAAATCCCCTAAAAGTGACCACCAAAATCCCAGTAATAAGAAAAGCTATTCACTCCAAGATCCTAGCGCTTAAAAGGCTCCTAATGCGAGAATCTGCTAAGAGCAGGGAGAGACTTTTAGGGAGCTTAGGAGTACCCTAGGCAGCGCACCAAAATGGCAACAGAGGAGGCAGGAAGATGTCTGCAAACACTGGATGGACAGGAATATAGCGCTACAGATGGATCGTGCAGGAATCCTGTTTGTGGGATCTCCTTAAGAGCAATTACTTCACCAACTCGACGCCACAACGCTATTTACGACCGAGAGAAAGTAATCACAACCCTGAGTTATTTGGCAACAGGAAAATTTCAACAAATGCAGCAGTGATGACTTGGGTCTGCCCAATCCTCCGTCAGCAGATCATCACTCCAAACACTGACAGCTTCTGTTCACAACCTAATATTGTGACACAATTTGTTGTCATTCCTGCTGGATGCCCTCACTTACCAACACACATAAAAGTGCATTTATGAACATGCAGGATTCCCTGGCGTTGTGGGGTGTAATTGATGGAAAAGAATGTGAGAATAATTGCGCGCATCAGAGGATACGA
>OLKM01006364.1:0-14461 GCA_900291075.1 Melanogrammus aeglefinus
GTCCCTGTGTAATGCTTCGGTTTTGTGTTTGGAAGCTTTAGCCAGTGATGACATAAGGCCAATATTACGACCCGATTATCCGTATTTTTAAGATTATTTTTGATAGTTTTGGTTAAAACGGCCATTCACGCCCTTTGCATCCCAGCGAGATGACAGCCAGCATCGCACTACAAAATGTTAATATCCCCTGATAGCAATCTTAGTGTTTCATCCAATTCTTCTGAACTGAAATTCTAGTATTTCTATTACTTTGAATGACATAGGCCAAATTGCTAGCTAGCATGCAAATCTGTTGTTGTGTTTCATTGTACGAGTTTGGGCCGCTCAATTCAAGCTGAAAACCAGCCGAGCATGAGCAGTGATAGATGATATACTGGAGATGATCTACATAGATTCATTGGCTAGAATGAGTCGGAAGCATTAAAATAATTGTAAATGTATATGATTTTAATGTGGCTTAATTATGTTTAATAATTGAAACATGTGACTCATTAAGCATCAGGTCTGAGAGTCAAAGTAACCAATACGTATGTTTAGATCTAGAATGTTCTATACCTCAAAAGGTTTTGAATTTTTGTGACTATTTAGAGCAAGTTATGTGTAATGCGGCCACAATCATGGTTTATTTATCCCTTGTTACGGGACGTGCAGGAACTACACATCTCCTTGGCATATACTTCAATATAACCCATAATGCATGAGTGCCGTATGATTTTTGTCAGCATCAACTTGGTGGTCCGCTCACGTAGAGTTCCCCGGTAGTGGCAGCAGAGAAACGACACTAACTCGGGAGTACTGGAACTCCATACAAACTGTAAACACATTAATTGATTAACACTCACTTTGTACTTCAAACAGTCAGAGTTTGCTCAAATACCGGATCGTGAAATTATTATTCAGCGAGCGGCTAAATTCTGTCTCTCTCTACCTACTTTATGTTGGTGATTTCCTGCCTTTTGTGCAGTGATGCCAAAGTACTGAATAGCTGGGGACTTCAACTTTGTCATTTATTATTTTTATAGTTTATTTATATTTTTGCATGCACGTTTGTTTTTCTGTGTTGCATCGACTTGAGTCTGGTGTTTCACCACATTTCAGCATTCCACTACCCTAAGTTATCTTCTGCTCTTAGGGCAATCGTGAGGATCACTCAGCTCTCACTAAATGCTCTCATACTAAATGTATATTTTTGTCTTAAAAACTCATCGGTTGTGCCCAAGACATTGGAAAAGAGATGGACGGCAGAGGTCGCCATTTCCTGATTCATAAAGTAAAAGTCCTTCTGTAAAATGTATTTTACATAGTGTGGCCCTCAATAGAAGTACTTTTACTTTCTGAACCTGAATGTTCAATCGAGAGAGACAGAATGATAGACCTTGCTGATGCCTTGGCTGAAGTGTATTAACTTGTTTGTTTTTTGTTTGTATGGTTTTCCTTCCCTCCTTTCCTCCTCACCTTTCCTCCATCCTTCCTAGGCTTGTGGGGATCCGAAGGCTAAGCCATCTTATCTGGTCGATAAGAACCTGGAGTCGGCTGTTAAATTCATTGTCAGGAAATTCCCTGCTGTGGAAACCAGAAATAATAACGTAAGGACGCCTTTCCCATTTTCGTGTGTGTGTGTGTGTGTGGGGGTGTCGGTCTGGGTTGGCTGGAGGGGGTGGAGCGGGCTGCTATATGTGTGTGCTATATGCGTTAGTAGGGCTGAACGATTTGGGCAAATAATCATTGTGCGATTGTTTCTTCTAAACCAATATTGTAAATTCGATTTACTATGCAATTTTTCTTTTTAGAGTTCCTTATCATCTGTATTATTCACTAAAAACAAAAGCAGTAATAGAATACAGTCTACATATAAACTGCTCTTTTCTGTTGGCCAGGCCAAGTGTTATGATGAGATGAATTGATATCATATATCATATCTTTATCTAACTATTGAATTGTAAAATAAATAAATTACTATATTGGTTGTGGATATCGGCCCAATTTTACTCATTGGGCCGATGCTGATATGTAAAAAAATGACGAACATCGGCCGATACCGATATTAATGCCGATATATCGTGCATCCCTAGTAACAAATCACACAAACTGAATTGCAGAAATGAAAAACAATTCTGTTGTAATTAACATGTCCGGTAATATGTAAACATGTGCGACTCGACCAGACGTCCCTGGTAGTAGGAAAAAACTCAGCTGTTAGCGCTGCCAGCATGTTTTAAATAGCTCTGGTGGGGCAGCCTGGCCAAATGTGTTCGGGATGGCGTGCTGTGTACCGTTTATCCAGTGTCTTTACCAAAGCCATAAACTCTGCCTCGGTCACCGTGTTGAGGGGCATCTTTCATCACATCGCATTAGTCATTTTGAGCTTTTGGATCTCGTTCATATGGAGTTATACTCAGGACCCTTTCGGTCAGTTATCCCTGCCGGGGGGTATACGGCCTACTTGATACCCTGCTGGTCGGGTGTCTAGCCATGCAAGCATCATACTTCGAGCCGAGGCCATTTGCACGAGATGTCAACATCAACAAATCATTGCGTGGTGTGGCAAGTTTTTCATCTACTGCTCTCACTCGCATGCCGATGTTTCCCATTCCAACCCTCTGATTGGTCAGATTGTGGAACATTTTAACAAATTTTCTTTTTTTTAATCGCAGCTTTTGCCATTTTAAAATTGCTTTCCTTTACATTGCGATGTCGGTTTGAATTTGATTTATCGTTCAGCCCTATGTGTGGAGGTCTCATTTGAATTTGTGCAAGCAAATAATTAATTTCAACGATGTTTTAGAAATAATTTATTCAAAAAAGAATTGGGTTGGCATTTTTTCGGTCATATGCCACCTGCTGAATTCCTGACAAATTTTCCTTCAATACAATATCTGAATAATTGTCTGTAATTGTTGTCATTGTTATTATTTAAACAATAACCGTTATCTTGGCTCTTAGCTTTTGTGTCAACCTGCCATTAAGCTAATCGCAGTGTGTGCGTGTGTGTGTGCTTGTGTGTATATGCGTGTGCGTGCATGTGTATATGTGTGTATAGCTTTGTCAAGCTTACTGCTTTGTTCAGTGCTAAAATTGTCTCTTATGTTGTTTTTATGCTTTGTTTCTGTGTTTGTGTGTTTTGTTTTGCATGCTAAACTTGGCTTATTCCGGACTTGTGCTTTTTGGTAAGTTTTTTTGTATCAAAGTTCACTTAAATTAATTTTGCAGTATTGTAATTTATTTATCAATATATTGTCATTATAAAGTATTATTTGCTTTGCTTTGCCTTCTTTATTTTGCACTTCTTGCAGCGATTCTTGCTTTCTCTCATCCACCAAATAAATTGCTGATGTGTATGACAGCCAACTGGCTGCTTGGCTAGCTCACTGATTGGCTGGCTGTATAAACCCTGCTGTCTGCACCACATGGTCTGGTGTCCTAGTGTTTCTACTAAAAAGACGGGTCCATTTTGTTTGATTTCCCACTGTCCTTTTTTGCAATTGCTGTATTAGAATTTCTCTTTTCTGGGATTAAAAGTGATTTCAAATACAAAAAACTGTATTTTTCACCCCTAGCACCCCTACAATGAAGTTGCAAATATATGGCCTACATATGATTGACATAATGTCTCAATAAGCTTGAGCTACATGCAATGCCCAATTTAGACTTATGATTGGCCCCTTGGGTCTTCTACATATTAAAAGCTCTTCCTTATTGCCCCTAAATAATATCAAACTTTAGAGCTTGATGCACTCTTCTTGACGAGCTCTTAGACAGGCTGGCTCAAGCCACTCTACATCAGGTGTGCATGTAGCGCAGCAGTGGTCAGTGAAACAGCTGATGACTCAGATCAAATCAGCACCATTCACATACAGATTAGCTATCGTGTAACCAATAAATGGGATTTGTTTGAGCCATCGCTTCCCACCATTTTGAAGTCGTGAGAGCTGAGTGGAGTACAGAGCCTCGTCAGAGCAGGTGACTGCAGCACAGTTCTGCACCCGGTCCTCTGGTGCGTGGTTGGCTCCTGTTCTGGTCCTCTTCTTGGTGTATCCTTACGGACTCTTACCTCTGGGGAAATACATTTCAGGTTTTACTTTGGGTGGCCAGCTTCCTTCGATCTTAATCTTTTTGTTTCTTCTAAATTTTTACCCCCGTATATCAGCATTTCTTTTGCTATAACTATGTTCTGACAGAGAACGGCAGCTCTTCTCAAACAAAATTCACTGCACCATTTCTGGGATAATTGATAAATAAATTCAAACGGATTCTATTTTTTTCTTTGACAAAATCGTGCAGTGCTTTTTATCTGCCCGTTATCTGTCAGAACAACGGCCAAAGCGACCGTTGCTTTTTCAGGTCATACGTTGCTTCCCCAATCAATCGTGATATAAAAGTGTACTGACGCCCCCTTTTCTCATGTGGCTTCTACAGCAACAGCTGGCTCAGCTGCAGAAAGAGAAGTCTGAGATCCTCAAAAACCTGGCTCTCTACTATTTCACCTTTGTAGATGTGATGGAGTTTAAGGTAGGAGCAAACAGCCGTTCCCATGCAGGGTGTGATGTAACCTGCAAATGGACGAGGACTTCAACGGGAGGGGAAGGGATGAGCCTAGTGATGAAGGCTGCTTTGTTGTCTTTGCAGGACCATGTTTGTGAGCTGTTGAATACCATCGATGCCTGTCAGGTCTTCTTTGATATCGTAAGTTAAATAACCACTGCAAACACCGTCCCTACTTCATTATATATTATCGTGACGTTCCTATCTGGGCCTAAAATAAAGCCCCAGCTTTATCTCAGTGTTGTACACTGATGACCAACATCCCATTTCCTGTTCATGCAGACGGTGAACTTTGACCTGACCAAGAACTACCTGGACTTGGTGGTGACCTACACCAACCTGATGATGCTGCTCTCCCGCATCGAGGAGAGGAAGGCCATCATCGGCCTGTACAACTACGCCCACGAGATGACCCACGGCGCCAGGTAACTGGACACACACTGACACTGCTCCTATTGGACAGCCTGAGGCAGGCGGTCCAATTAACAGGGGGGATTACTGTGTTAATGTTACTGTTTCAAATGTTGCTGCTATGTGGCTGCTGAGGACCAAGCCTAAGAATCTTACTCTTGTGTACTTGTACAACAAGGTGTAATAAAATAAATTCTGATTCTGATTCTGAGGTAATGATTAGTGTGGCAGCACTGCTTTCTAGATAAAGTGATTTTATGGTTACCAATAGGGGTGTAACGGTACACAACAGTCACGGTTCGGTACGTACCTCGGTTTTGAAGTCACGGTACGGTACAGGACGGTTCGGTTCATAGTTAGAAAAAACGGATTGCTTGACTGAACGAACATAATTTTAATTAGTAACGAATTAAACACAGTTTTAGCTGTCAGTATGAAACATACTGAAAAAAATATTCCTGCAGATCTCTAAAGCTCTGAAGTTCTCATAAATATAAATATCAATCATTAAATAAAAGTGCAACTGCAGCCTTAACATTAAATTACAGCTTATGTATATTTATTAAAAAGAGATACCCTTTCACCTAGGGACACACTGGTAGCCAGGTACTGCAACTGCTTACCTTCATCATATGTTTAGAACCTGTGTTCTCAAACAACGGAGAAATGGCCGTAGGTCAGAGGCAATGAAAACACCAATAGAAGACTGGGTGATGGCATTTTTGCCCGTCTCTGGAATTCCCAGACAGGGGTAGGCGGTTGATTTAAATAGTGTAGTGAGCTGGTTTGAACCAACTTTTTTAATTTTCGCAGCGGTGACAGTAAACACCTGGATGGTGCCTTTTACATGCGTGTGCATGTTCGATGTGTTTTTCATTTTGCATAGGAGATCGCTGTTGAACAATAGGTGTCTAAACACACAGCTTTTTGACTTGTCCACCTCGTCTTTCCCCACTTGGTGATAATTAAACCTGGAATCCAAAGTTCTCCCACACTTGGGATTTAAATGACAGGGGGGCCATCTTCAAGCTCCGGTTTTCTGTTGTCTCTCGCGCCATGCAGTTCGCTCAGTTCGGCGAGTAGCCATCAATCCACACACAGTCGCGAGATCGCGCTCTGCTATATACAGTAACATAGCGGTGGCGCGCGCACGACGTCGCGAGCCCGAGCCTACATAAGGCTAAACGGGTCCGGGGGGAACCTCCGACTTCAAGTTTATAAGTTCCGCACCAGCAAAAACAAGCGCTTTACATTCGCGTATTAACGCTATGTAGGCCACATTTACGTACCGCGGTAGACCTCTGTAACCGCGACCCGAAGTGCCTGTCGTACCGTGACGGTTCGGTACAATCAAACGTGTACCGTAACAACCCTAGATATTCAATGAATGGGTACTCTACTTGGGTTACAAACGAAAGCTAGATTTATGCAGTTATCATGCAAGCCAGCGCGTGTGCCTGTGTGAGTTGATCGAACAAATGAAATGAAACGTTTGTTTTTCTCTTATGTTTAGCCTACGTTTGGCGAAACACTGATATTTCCTTCCTTTCTATTTATTGGCTTAGTCAGTTGCGAGTACCGACACAGCCACTTCATCTGTCAAGCATTCTGAAACGTTTGCCTGAAAGGCACTTTATCACAGATGTATGTAATTTCTTTATTTGAGAATATGAAGGAAGACGCACCTTTTTGATTGACCGTAGGTGTTTAAACTTGACAAATTTATATGCTGCAATCTGTCATGCTTCTCGGTAACCTTGGTAACTCTGTTTCCATAGTGACAGGGAGTACCCCAGGTTGGGCCAAATGATCGTGGATTACGAGAACCCTCTGAAGAAGATGATGGAGGAGTTTGTTCCACATGGAAAGGTAAAAGCTCAGGGCCTTGGGACCCCAGCCCTATCTGTAACGGCAGTCTTGACTGCACTTTGAAATATACAATACCGTTGAAATGTTTGGGCTCACCCAGACAATTTCCTGTTTTCCTTGAAAACTCACAACAGTTTTATACAACAGTTTTCAGATGGGCTAACATATTTGCTAAAGGGTTATCTTATTATCTGTAAGTCTTTTAATTAGGGGTGGGTATTGCCAATAGGGATGGGTATCGAAAACCGGTTCTTGTTGAGAACCGGTTCCGACTGTTTTGATTCCTTGGAATCGTTTGCCAGTTTTGCAAATGATTCCCTTATCGATTCCGAGCGGGCGCGAATGACGTTACCATGCACGTTGCGTAGCTTACGCAAGATAGGTACGCAATGTGCGTAGCGATGTCCAGTGCAGTGCAGAGCCGCAACATATGGCACCCAAGTGGTACAAACGCTCGAAAGTAGTGTGGTTACATTTCACGAGAAAGGGTGAAACAGGGGTAACTTTCAATATTTTGCAAAGTGGATATTTTCATCACGGGAGGAATATACTACCAATATGCAGAAACATTTGCACACACAGCATGCGATAACTTTGAATGAATGTCGCGTTTTCGATACGATTCCGGAGTGATTCTCAACCCAGCAGCAGCAGCAGCAGCAGCAGCACAGTTGCATGTCCTCCTCTGCTGTTAATACCGCAGGTAACAACACTGCCTATCATGTTAGCGCCATTTGCCTCGTTATAAAACCTGCTATTACTAACAGTTAACATTAAATAATTTTTCTGCAGAAGAATTGTTAATATGTCATAGCTGTAGTAATGCACCGTTCCATTGAGTTTGACTGAATTCGTCACTGGCTATTAGAAAAATGTTACTGGATGTTACTGCCTATTCTTGTATTTGCCACAGAATAACTTATCTTGTATTGTATGTTGTTAATTTCTACATACAAGAATATTTATTTTATTATTATTATACCTCAAGACAGTTTGTAAAGTCATCATGTTACTTCTAACTGAACTAAAGTTGATTCTAATTGACCTGTTTGTTCTCCTTTTTTCCAAATGAGAATCGATAAGAGAATCGATAAAGAACCGAATCGTTTAGCAGAATCGAAAATGGAATCGGAATCGCAAAAATCTTATCAATACCCATCCCTAATTGCCAAGGACCTCACGATACGATACACATCACGATACTTGAGTCACGATACGATACGATATTGCGCTATCCAAATTTTGCGATATATCACGATATATTGCGATATTCTACATAGTTCACTGAAAAATGTAAAAGGCATTATGCATCTTAAAATCCGAGTTGTGTACATCAGACGATAGTGATAATTCATGGAACAAACTGAGTCAAAACAATGTAATTCAAATTATCCATGCCATTTTATACAAGTGCAAGTTACAACAACATATTTGCATGTACAACACACTGTCTGAGGTAGCAGTACAGTGACACCTCGCGGAGCAGAGGTGCGGAAGTCGTACTGGATTTACGTCTGAAACATGATTTATTATTTTAATTTTTTTTTTTTTTTTAAATCGATATTTAAATATTGAATATCGATATCGTATCGTGGTATAAGGTATCGCGATATATTGCCATATCGATATTTTTGCCCACCCCTACTTTTAATACGATTAGCTAAACAATGTACCATTAGGAAACAGGAGCGATGGCTGTTGAAAATGGGCTTCTGTACACCTACGTAGGTATTCCATTAAAAATCAGCCCCTTTCCAGCTACAATAGCCATTTACAACATTAACAATGTCTACACTGTATTTCTGATCAATTTGATGTTATTTTAATGGACAAAAAAATTGCTTTTCTTTCGAAAACAAGGACATTTCTAAGTGACCCCAAACTTTTGAACGGTAGTGTATATATACCTACTTATTCAAGTTGTATTCCATCAATGCATTCAGACAACTACTCATTGTTAGAGATTTGTAATTGTATTTATTTTCATCTATTTATCCTACTACTCTCCAATCCCCAGCAGCCCTGTGTGCAATGCTTGTCTTTGTTTACTCATGATGTAATGGCGGTGCGATATCAATCCTATCGATGCCCCTGTGTCCTGCAGTCGCTGTCCGATGCGCTGATCAGCCTGCAGATGGTCTACCCCAGGAGGAACCTCTCGGCTGACCAGTGGAGGAACGCCCAGCTGCTCTCCCTCATCTCAGCCCCCTCCACCATGCTCAACCCAGCGCAGTCCGACACGGTGCGTGGCTGTCTGGGTTCACCCTCCTGACTGTATCAGGCCTCTTAAGGCCCCACGACCTACAAAAGCTGGCCAATGATTACTTATTGATGGTTCGGTTAAATTAATGAGCATTGCCCCACAGTGAATTTTAATACATCCTTGATTTCTAAATTAGCCCACTCCCAATGTCGTATTTCTTTGTTGGTTTTGTGTGCTTAACTATTCGCTTTGCTCTTTTTTAGATGCCATGTGAATATCTGTCCCTGGATGCAATGGAGAAGTGGATCGTCTGTAAGTATAGTGTGTGTGTGTGTGGATCCCTCAGTTATTTTATGCAAATGAGTAATGAATAAATAAATATATGGGACAGTCAGTCTCATATTTTTGTATCCAAAAATCGTATCAACTGAAGTTCATATACAAATCTCCTTGAGAAATTGAATACAATTAATTGGCATGAACACCCCCCCCGCCCCACCAGTCGGTTTCATCCTGTGCCACGCGGTGCTGAGCACGGATGCGGCCGGCCGCCCTCTCCCTGTGGAAAGCCTTGGCCCTGCAGAGCTCCACCTGCCTCTGCCTGTTCAGAGACGAGGTCTTCCACATCCACAAGGCCTGCGAGGACCTGTTCGTCAACATCAGAGGGTACGGCCGTGAAGATTGATGGAGTTCCTAGCCACAGATCGAATAGATCCATACATAGTTGCGTGTCGAATGCACTGATGAATGGATGGATAACGTTTGGAAAGCATAAATCAATCCATCACACGTATCAGTCATCCACATATCATAATGTTGTCTGCACACAGTCCTTCCCGACTATCCTGTTCATGATTCATGGGCGGGTCGGAAGCTAAGGATTTACTTATTCCCTTGTGTGATAATTTTTTCATCGAATGCAAATCTCACGTTTGTGTGTGTTTCAGATACAACAAGCGTATCAATGACATCCGGGAGTGTAAGGAACAGGCTCTGTCTCATGCGTAAGTGGTTATCCTCTCGTCTTAACGCTGGTCTCCTTGACAGCCAAAACAACAAATGACTTAAACCATATGGTCTCATTATTTGTTAATATATATTATTTAGTGCTGTCCTTTTAACGTGTTATTAACGGCGTTAACGCAAAACCAATTTTAACGGCGTTCATTTTTTTAGCGAGCGATTAACGCTCTTTTGGCTTGGCAAACGTTGTCGTTTTTTCCACCTGCTGTCTAGCAACAACTAGTCACGTTAGAAAAACTACAACACCACTGCGGGTCTCTCTTATATCCATCTTACCAAATATATTTTATTACTGTCCTTCTCAACACTCTCTGATCTCACTAAAAGGCTAGCAGCACGAAATCAAGGGATCTTTAGAATAGGAAAAAATGTGTGATTAATCGCGAGTTAACTATGACATTAATGCGATTAAATATTTTAATCGCGGCACTTAATATTATTCAATTATTATCATCAAATCTCTAGTTAATATTTCTTGTATATAGAATCGAAAATTGCTATCCAAGAAATATGGATATGTATTAGGACTAAAGACCATAATGTGAATGTAAACATGGGGTGGCTCTCCAGCTTTTTCTTCTGCATTCATGGTCACGTGTGGGTTATGAGATTATGGCTGGTACGATGTGGTCTATAATGTATGGCTGAACGATTATGGCAAAAAATAGACATCACATATTAGGTTTCCGTAGAGTATGTGTCTCCTTGGGACAGCTCTAAAATAAAACCGGAAGGGTTAATTAATTTTTTATAACATACAATAATTTCATTTATATTCGAAAAAATGTAATTTAAAAAACACAACACTGTTATCGGCGGCAGATTTGAATGTGATAATAATTATTGATTATAGTGAAATGCACTTTGAGGAGTGTCTCGGGGGTTCTGTGAGCTCCCCACATTTTAAGTCTTGCCTGAGGGTCTAAAGAGGTAGGCTGTGTTTGAACCCCCCCCCCCCCCAGCGGCTCCATGCACCGAGAGAGACGCAAGTTCCTCTAGGTCTGCCTTGAAGGAGCTGGCCACCGGTGTTGGCTGACCAACCAGGACTACTAGGACCCAAGGTGATGCCAAAGAACCATCTGGAAAATATGTCATGTCCCCTAAACACATACACAACAAGTCAAGGAACCTTTCATTGTGATCTGTGATTTAAATCCCAACCTAGAATTTAATAATTCAAGGACTGTAAATGTTTTGTAAGCGTAAATCCACACGCCATAATTAAAATATGTTTGTATACGTGTGTCTGCTAGGCATTATTTGTTTTCATGGCGCTGTCCTTTGCACGAGACGAGATCATCTGGCTGCTGCGTCACGCCGACAACATCCAGAAGAAGAGCACGGACGACTTCATAGACAAGTAGGGGCATACACCACCGCCATGCTCTCCCACTGACCCAATAAAGCACACACACGCATACACCACACCACACACACAGTCCAGCAAATTGTACTTGACAGATGAGAATGAATGTGCATAAGCATATAACATATTGTTTATCCAAAACTATGTTAATGCACCTCTTGAGATCCCCTTTACAGCCAGGTCCTGTGTGTTTGGGGCAATCTGATTATTGCATTGCCATCAGATTTCGCCCAAAAAAGTAGCCAAGATATGACTGTTTCTGGGGCAACAACGTCCAGCAGACAGGCCCCGCAGAGGGGGGAAGATGGCACGCAGAATGGACACCCCGTCAAGGATGGCTATGATTTGTTGTTGACTTTAAATGCGCTAATTCCAAAAACTGAAAAAATAAGTTCATATTTGCAGTTAAACTAAAGCAAAGCCTTTATAATCTTTTCGCTAGAGTACATTCGAGAGAACCAATTCTGGCATTTATTTATGCAGGTCAACCATGAGGGGATATTAGTACGACAATACAAAACACAACATTAGCTGTGTTACATTTAAATGCAAAAGAGAAACAAAAACAAGAAACCCATCAACGTCGCTGGAAATCGCAATTTACTATTACATCTTCAGGCTAGATCAGACAAAAGGCAGTTCAACGCCGTTTGTTCCGTTATAACAATGCTGTAGTCGCTTATGGGACCGCAGTAGTTAAGGTGCAGGAAAAATGACATGTGAGAGGGAAATTCTAATAACTAATTCATTCATTTTATAATAAGAGCAATATTTTATATCAAATCTGGTCACCGAAGACAAATTAAAATATCAGATGAAAATGAAATGTGTTTTAGCGGTGTCTGAGCCATATCCGATGTAATGCATGTCAATGCCTGCTGTAAAGGGGTTCTCAATCTCAATCAGCAGAGCCCGGTTATGCCTGTGCTTTCACAAGATATACGTTCAGTCTGGCACCAATCTATAAATGTAATATGTTTGTGTGTGTCTCCGCAGGCACATAGCAGAGCTGATCTTCTACATGGAGGAGCTGCGGGCTCACGTCAGGAAGTACGGGCCGGTGATGCAGCGCTACTACGTCCAGTACCTGTCGGGCTTCGACGCCGTGGTCCTCAACGAACTGGTCCAGGTACAGCCACTAGACTCACTCTATGACCTACAGTGAGGAGGCCCTGGTTATGTTCTCTACCTCCACCACTAAGACACTCACTCCATGGCCTACAGTGAGGAGACCCTGTTTATGTTCTCTACCTCCACCACTAAGAGAGAGGCAGTACTCTGTATGTTCTTTGTAATGTTCTGTGAGTGGTACTTGCCTCTGTACTCATTTTCGTTAAGAATGTATGATGACATAATCCATGTTACCATAGTAACGACAGCAATAAAAAAAACATTGATTTGGATATTGATGCTACTTTTTCCAAAAGGCCAAAAAGAAGGCTTTAAAAACAACGCAATAGAGAGCTCACTTTCACATAATCAGACACCTATAAGGATATGGTTGGAGGTGGGAAGGGAGACAAGTTTATTGCTGCATTTCTGCAAACCCTTTTTTCCAAGAGGGAGGGACGAGCCTCAGGCAGACTTATGGAGTGAAAGAAATTTAAATTCAGGTTGAATGCAGCTAGTTCGTGCACTATGATTAAATAAAAAAACTTGTGGTATGATGAACTATAAGGGTCTCTTTGTAATGGTCATGGTGTCATGAGATTGTCTGAATCACCATCACTATGAAAATGCTTAGATGAACTGTCTGCATCTGACAAATATGTACAGAACTTAACAGATAACAAACTGTAATCTGACAGTCTGGCCAGATGCTACCCGTACAACTTCAGGCATGTATAGGGCCTTCAAAATTCTACTAGGTGAACCACTTGTATACAGCAGAGTGATGAATTGTATAGATGTGTCTAACCACCTGTCTCACCTCTCTCTCTCTCTCTCTCTCTCGTAGAACCTGTCTGTGTGTCCCGAGGATGAGTCCATCATCATGTCCTCCTTCGTCAACACCATGACCTCCCTCAGCGTCAAGCAAGGTGATTGGTTATTACAGTAGGCCGTGTGACAAGGTGATTGGTTATTACAGTACGCCGTGTAACAAGGTGATTGGTTATTACACAGTTGTGTAACAAGGTGATTGGTTATTACAGTAGGGCCGTGTAACAAGGTGATTGGTTATTACAGTAAGGCCTTGTAGTGAAGTTCAATTGGTTAATTATTACAGGTTTGTGTAACCAGGTGATGGTTATTAACAGTAGGAAACATGTGTGTCCTCGCTATGTATTTAGTATGTGACATATGTTCTATACCAGTGTAAGGGCAGGAGAGCGTGTATTGATTGTAAAGTGTTTTCTCTTTATCTTCAGTGGAGGATGGCGACGTGTTTGACTTCCGAGGCATGAGGTTGGACTGGTTCAGATTGCAGGTATGCAAACCTTCATACCTCCTTTTGTTTTGATTCCCTTCTAATCTAAATATGTAAACTCCTCATTAGCGTCACTCAACTGTAGAGTAATTCTATTATTCTATATATTATAAATCTATAGCATTTATTTGAATCAGAATGAGCACTGTTGAGCATATATTATGAAAAAATATCACAAATGATATTCAATATAACAAACAGCGGAGGCCATACTAGGCACCGTCTCCCACGCCTGTAAAATAACAACATGAACCAGTAGACTCTTTTTTGAAGTGTTGCTGCTGTGGCGCCCCCGGCTACACCGCGTAGTCTCAGGCAGCCTGGGCCTCGTGACCGAAAGGAGCTTGGGCAAAGATGGATGGACACAGACATCATCTTCCACACCAAGATGGTGGACTCCCTGGTGGAGATGCTGGTGGAGACCTCAGACCTCTCCATCTTCTGGTGAGATTCACATCGGGCATGTTTTATTTGTTTGTTGCGACACGTTTGTGTTTCTGGACGGCTCCTGTTAGCTAATGCGTAAGTAATAAAACACAACTGAGTGGTTTATATACCGCTGTTAATAACGGTGATTAGATATTAGTTACTATCATCGTTATTGTTGTTATAACAAATG
>OLKM01006365.1:0-14459 GCA_900291075.1 Melanogrammus aeglefinus
TTTTCATGTGTAATGTAGGTACTTTGTGTCTGTATATGTTGTGTTTATTTGTTGTTGCCTTTTTGCACTATTATTTTATAAGTTATACGTTGTGTGGTTAATATATTAATAGCACACTCGCAGCATAGGGAAACGCAATTCTGGTAATCTATGCAACTTGTCGCACGGTCGATCTGAGAATAAAGTTCACTTTTGACTTGATCCGGATGTTCAAAAACAACAGGTTTTCAAATCAAGGTCTTTCCCTCCCCAATCACCTCCGTCGATGAAAAATGGGGAAGAGAGTTTATAAAAACTATATAAATGATCGTCTCCTTTTCTTGCAAATGCCAGCTGATCTTTTTTTCAAGCGGGGAAGAAAGAACGTCTGGTGTATATCTCTGACTGAATGAAGCAAGAATTACAAAAAATGCTTAATAACTTATTTCTTCATCTGGGGAGCGATCAGCGCGTGTTCTTCTTAAAAGCTGTCAAGCTAATATATTAATCCTTAGCAGTGACTACAGGGAGATAATTAAAATTGAAAGAAGGCCTACACGGAAATAATTGGATTCAAATGTGTTGTACGTTGTTAATTAAAGGAAATGCACATCTCACTGCCAACATGGTCCAGCCGTGACGGCTTTAATGGCCTTTTATTGCCAATAAGTGCCTTAGTTTTTAAATAAAGTCAAATTATAAATATTTCCCCTCCAAAAAACCACCAACCCAAATGATTGACTAGCATAGGAAAACTAAAGTTTTTTCCAAAAATAATTATCTTAAAGGTCTCATCTCATCGTTTTTTCGTTAATTTTGCGGTGATCTGTAGTCTGAATTGATGCCCTAAGAGCCGGTTTTAGAGAAAAAAAAGCTTTGCTGGGTCTGTTTCATGCTGTTTTAGTTTGTTGGTGGAGGTGGGAGGGGACAAACGATAGGATTTCGCCTCTTAACGTGAATATGCATGATATGCTAATCTGCTCGCCTCTGATTGGCTAAGAGCACTGTGACGCTGAGCTGCAGAAATGAGCTCTGCTACTTCCTGTCTGCCAGTGGGCGGTAGCAAGCTAGCTAAACTGGGCGGGAGGCGTGGCCATGAAGACTAATTTTCGGTATGACGTCACACCGATGGGGTTTTCTCATCCGCTCGTTTTTCTCTGTGATTTCTCTCATTGCCTAATATAGGTAATGGGGGTAGAGGAACACTTTCACACGCAGCATGCATATGCAACTCCTAGAGACCTATAGTATTTCAACAAAAACAAGTATTCTCAGTTTCTCAAGGAATGAGACCTTTAGTCAATAAATAATAATCCATGTCTCAGTGTTACAGTGGAGTGCACTGTTAGCTAAACATCTGGACACCAGGAATCAATTCCCGCTGATGTTTGTTTCCATTTGACCATAATGCATGTTTTAAACGTAATGCTAACATTTCTATTTTACTGTCATGTATAACCTCAGAGTATATTAATGTCCACACCTCCACCCAGAATGATTGCAATGACTAGCATTGGAAAAAAAGTTTTTATTAAAATATATCACATTTTCAACATGAACGCCATTCACGGTGACCATAGCATATAATCGGTTAAGGTGTTCATAACCCTACACTTTAAGGAGAGGCTGTTAAAATGTACCGCGTTGAGTCAAACACACGCTCGAGCTTCACTCCATCTCCAACACAACGCCTTCACTGATGCAGACTCACAATCACCCATGAGAGAGGACTGAATAGGGGTTTGATTGCTGGTCAATTACCGGGTATTCAGCTCCCTGAATGGCGTTTATAAAATACTGGTCTGTGTACCTGGTCGTGTAGCCGCCGAAACCTCTTCGATGCTTTGCTCTTATACACACAAATACAAACATACAGACGGTATATTGTGGACGAGCAGCACGGGAAGGACGAGACGCGAGCCCAGGCGAGGCGGTCACACAACTCTCGCGCCCCGTACACTGCATGACAACGGGAGTTGCCTCTAAGTGAACGCACAAAGGTAACACAAAGAGATTCAATCCACGTAAACCGTTAACATAACGTATCGGCCTAGGCATTCCCCAAGCCTATAACCCCACACAACCGGCGCAAAGGACCAGGAGGGTGGGTCCAAATGACGATAGTCCCCCAGGGTCTAAATATGAGTGTGTGTTCTGGTTGTGTGTAAGGGGTAAAACTCATTGAATCTGTTTGGCATGTACGTATGTGTGTACGTCTGGAAAAGAAAAAACAGCGGCTGGAATTGAACGCCGGTCTCCAGTTGTTTATCCAATACACTGCACCACTGATAGTGATTATTAATTATAGATTATTATCAATAATCAAAAAATCAAGGTACCCCTTCAATTGACCCTCGTGCCGTCCTTTCGCCTCAGACAAAACTTTTTTGAGGGCGCAACAGAGACAATCATACATGCATACCTTCACTTGTACAACACATGAAGGGTTTACTCTAACAATTATAAAAAAAATGTTTGGGTAAAAACTGAAGAATGTGGTACGTTCGAGATTAGCTTCCTTCCCCCTGCCTTGTGGTAGTGGTGTGGGGGTGAAGCTAAGCTAAATAGCAGGGGCCATTTAAATGGCGATCTCTCGTTCAAAACGTCAATACCACACCAGCATACGTGGCGAAAAGACGCAGCCATTATTCATATTTTGCGTCAGAAATGATTGAACCCCCTCCTTTAGCATTTTCCAATATTCTAATATGGCCGCCGTTAGCTCACAGTGGGGGATGGGGGGACGGGCGGGGTGGTGATCGATAGCTAATCACATTTACCTCTGGAGGTCTGTACTGCGCCTTGGATTTGAGGGATGCGTGGTCGGTTCCACGTGACCTTTGCCACGGCGGGATCGGCGTGGTGAAGATGCCGTGATGAAAAATGGAAAGTTTGATCGATACGTAGAAACGCAGCGATCGGACGTTTGAGTTGGGTCGGTCCGTATCGATCGGAAGGGCATCGGAAGGGTGATGTCCTGTGACGTTGAAGAACGGAAAAAATTGGCTTAATTTAAAGCAGGATTCCCTTTGTCTTTGAGGACTTGCACGTTTTTCATTTGCTTGAGTGTGTCCTTGCGTGTGTAAATGAATGAATTAATGAATGCTCTTAATTTGTCAAAGTACAGGTACAGGTTTACAGCACAATTTCTGAGAGCTGGTGCTTAAAAAAGAGGGGAGAAGGAACATTCATAAACAATATAAACAGTATGTGCTGCACCCGTTTCTTTGTATCTGTGAGCGTGTGTTTGTGTGGGTGTGTGTGTGTGTGCGTTTGTGTATGTGTGTCTGTGTGTTTATCTGTGTGCATGTGTGTGTATCTGTGTGCGTGTGTGTGTGTGTGTGCATAAAGAATGGCGCACGTGTGTATGTTTTGTTGTCATGGAAACCATGTAGGCCTCACCAGAGAACCCAGCCTTGCTTGAGCTCCCTGTGTGTCTGTTTGTGTGTGTGTGTGTGTGTGTGTGTGTGTGTGTGTGTGTGTGTGTGTGTGTGTGTGTGTGTGTGTGTGTGTGTGTGTGTGTGTGTGTGTGTGTGTGTGTGTGTGTGTGTGCGTGCATGTGTGTGCACGGTGCTGATAGTAATTGTGAGGGGGAGGGGATGGGTGGGGGGGGGGGATGGAGGAGGACATAACGGCTATAAAAAACCTAAGTCATAAAACCTCAGAAATGAAAGATCCCAGCTTTCATCACCAAATCCCAAACCCATTTATCCTGCAGCTAGACGCACCGGTTAGTATCAATACAGGGAGAGAGAGACAGTCAACACACGTTAAATACAAAGCCCCTCTTTACCACTTACTCTCACATCAACCAGGCTAGCCATGAGCAAATCAGTCAAGTGGGGGGGATAATCAGTGACAGACACGGTGGGGGCTTTTGATGTCAGCGTATACCATACCTACAGGTAATGGAGAAGGTAAAAACGGGCAGCATGCGGCTCAGGAGGTGGAGTGGGTTGGCTGGTAAACGGAAGGTTGCTGGTTCGATCCCTGGGCTCCTCCTAGCTCGAGTGTCGAGGAGTTCCTGAGCGAGACACCTCACCCCTGACTGCTCCTGACAACCTGGGTGTCGCCTTGTGGGGTTGTCACCTGCGTCGTTGTGTGAATGTGTGGTTGTTAGGCAATACTGTAAAGCGCTTTGAGTGGCCACTGGTTCGAAAACCGTCGTATGGATCCAGTCTGTTTACCAATTATTATTGTTTTTCTACGGCGTAACGATCAAAAGCCTTTCCACGTTCTCCCAGCGCTACACTCCCTTCCCAGCCTGCATCCTGTTTCGAGCGACACCAAACGCCGTCCCCAATTACCCACAAACATCATGGCTTTCACCTCACCACTTCACGACTGTTTTTGTATTTTCTCGCGCTTTCCCGCCTTCGGCGTCTTCACACACACAGCTCTGCTGAGTCAAAACAAGTTCCCCCGACTGGTGAAACCCCCACCACCCCCCATCCCTGTCATCAGTCATCCCCGAAGGCGCCGGATCTTCATCACTCATCACGGAATGGGGAACCTTTTTCCCGCCACAGCAGTGTCATGGCGACGCAGGCTACCGGGTGTCAATCACTCCTGCTCATTATGGAGGCATGGGATTCAGGTGTGCGCCGCAACGACAAAGAGAATTAAACAAAAGGGATGGAGGCGTGATTGTGCTAACCAGGAGGGAGGGGAGAGGGGTTGTAGGGTAGTCTAATGGCGCATTTCCACTAGCACGGCTCAGCTCGATACGGCTCAGCATGACTCGGCTCGGCTCGGTTTGGTTGTGTTTCCATTACAACTGGTGCCTCCTCGACGTGGGCGGGGTCGTCATAACACGGCTGCGCGAAAACCGCTGTGACGTCATTTACACGGCGCCGAGCAACGTACAAATCCGGAAGACCAGAACAACAACAACGCGTGGTGCCGTCGAGCTCCCTCTGAATCCGTTCTTCGGCAACCAGAGTCAGGAACGTCTGGACCTCCTCCACCGACCAAGGAGTGGATTTTTTCTGAGAAGCCATCTCGTTCCAAGTCAAAAAGCAGTAAAAAGTGGTGTCTTGTCTCGCGTCTTCTTTTTATTTACATTCTCGGCGGTCGTCGCGCGGTTATGACGCTTCCAGTGACGACACTCATCGGCCAATCAGTGGAAGGCAGTCGGCTGACGTCACGTTTTAGTAACGCTTCGGCTCGCTTGGAACCACGGCTGAGGTGATACCAAAATGTACCCGGTTGCAGGTACTGCGTGCTAGTGGAAACACGCAAATAGCGCGCCGAGCCGAGCCGTACCGAGTCGAGCCGTGCTAGTGGAAATGCGCCATAATGCAGGGGTTCCCAAATAATTCAGCACAAGAGCCCCCCAAAAGATGACATCATCTTTGGGGTGGTCCCCTGACTGTGTTTGTGTGTGTGTGCGTGTGTGTGTGTGTGTTGTTGTTTTTTTTGTGTGTGTGTGTGTGTAGGTGTGTGTGTGCAGTGGCGGTTCTGCATGGAATTACACCCCGGGCGAGACCCCTCCAAGTCCGCCACCCCCCCCCCCCCCCCCGTGTTGTTTTTTTTTAATAAATAAATGAAAGACAAACTGCACAATTGCAAAAAAACTTTTATAGAACTTTAAATAGGTAATCAATGTGCACAATTATGCAAAACACAGTATAAGTTACAACATACAAGTGGAAAAATATCAGATATAGAAAAAATGAAGAAGAGCAGAGAACATTAAGAATACTATACAAAAAAGAGCAGAGATACAATAATATAAAATATTAAGGATAATATACAAATACAAAATAGAATAAATAAACACACATGTAAAAACACATTTAAGAAAATCTAATTATTACACTATTGCACTATTAATATTCATATAAAATAGAGGAAGCACTAAAATACCATGAAAAGTGGTGTGTCTTATGCTTAGGGTTTAATAATACGATTAGATACTGGTTTGGAGTCACTGGGTCACATGAAATGGAAACTATTGAAAGAAATATGATAATTCCTGCATACTAATATTCATATAAAATAGAGGAAGCAATAAAATACAATACAAAGTGGTGTGTCTTATGCTTAGGGTTTACTTCTACAATTGGATACTGGTTTGGAGTCACTGGGTCCTATAGCATGGAAGCTATTGAAAGAAATATGATAATTCCTGAATATTAATATTCATATAAAATAGAGGAAGCAATAAAATACCATAACAAGTGGTGTGTCTTATTCTTCGGGTTTAATAATACAATTAGATACTGGTTTGGAGTCACTGGGTCACATGAAATGGAAACTATTGGAAAAAACTGCAAGTATTTTGTATTGATATTTTTACGTGAAGTAATTTATTGACGGTCCCTCAATCAGTTTCCAGCGATTCACCGCGGGGCTCTGCGAGGTGCGCTAACCGTTCTCCTGCTGCTATTGCCGGGCAAATCTCCGTGAAGTCGCGGCTGGAACTGGACTGAATATCCGTCGAATATCCAACCTAAAAACTATCTTCAACCGCGGGTGCGCTACCCGTAGAATGCTCAGCGCCACCGTAGAAATTACATTTATGAAGGGCGATGATAAAATGATGATGTTCAAGTTTTTCTCCTCGCTTTGGGCGCCTACTTAGGCAACCAAACACAACAGATCCAGCGAATCTGTGATAATGATCGTGTGTGCGAGAGCAATGACCGGTCTTCGTTTGTCTTCCTGTTTATGACGGTAAGGATAACCCCGCCCCCCTGCCCCTGGCGTAAAGCGGTTCCCGTTCTAGCCCAGCTCACAACTGGGGCTTGAGTTGAACCGGTTTTTAGGGGCCGGAGCCGGTTCTTTGACCAAAACCCTGGCTCTCGCTCCGAACCGGCCCGGAACGGGCTCCGATTTTGCGGCGGTGTGACAGGGCCAACATAGATGTCACCTTCTTAGCAAGCAGGGGCGCAAGCAGGAGCGCCTGCAGCCGCAGGGGGCGCCAATTCCCCACAGTGATATGATAGATAATAGAAAACCGCTTCGCAGCCCAGATTATTATTTATTTATTTACTTGGTCGTTCCGCCCCCCACGTGGCTTGAAAAAGTGCCGCCCCGGGCCACCGCCCGGGTGGCCCGTGTCTAAAACCGCCACTGTGTGTGTGTGTATCTGCGTTTTCGTGCGTGCGACACACACACCCTACACTCATCCGTTTGCTCAACAAGAATGTGTTATTTTGTTAGTGTGCGCAGAACATCATAGCATCACAACCTCAGGCTTATCGTTTTCACTTGGTGATAGTGACGTCGGTTTTCCTCCTGAATGCGTGAGTTTTATCATTCGGCGAATATTCTGTGACACTCACTTATCAGCTCACCTAAGTGCACGTTGTCGCGGGAGATCATGGTCTCGTAATCACCTTAGGGGTCGCGCGTCATTATTGTATTTCTCATGCATGTGTTTTATTTTTATTTCATGTATATTTTTTAGAATTCAGGATACATTCCCAGTCAGATGGAGAATGCAAATGACTGACAAATCATGCTTTTGGATCAACCTCTCTCTCTCTAACAGAGTTGTGTAGCAGTGTCTGTCGAATGACAGTAAATAAATCAGTTACAGCAGTGAATTTAGAATGCATGGGGGTGCGGGTTGAAGCCCACACGCAAAAAGCCCCCCACACCCTGAAACACAGCCAAGCACACACACACACACACACACACACACACACACACACACACACACACACACACACACACACACACAAGAATTCCACAACCCCAAACGCAGCCAAGTACACACACACACACACACACACACACACACACACACACACACACACACACACACACACACACACACACACACACACACACACACACACACACAAAAACACACACAAGCACCCCCCAACAAAGCCAAGCAACACACACGCCACACACCACACACACACACACACAGACACACAAAAACACACACAAGCACCCCCCAACAAAGCCAAGCACACACACGCACACACACACACACACACAGACACACAAAAACACACACATATACACACACACAAAACACACACAAGCTCTCCACACACACCTAGCATCCTTTCCCCCCACTCACACACACTTTCTGTCGCCTGGAGTATGAGGAGTCGGAGTCATGTGACCTGTGGCGGGCGGGGGGGCGGTGTGTCTGACTGGAGTCCTGGGGAGCGGACCCCACTGGGCACCGGGGTACGTCACACTCACCCGACGTAGCCTCCTCAGACCACCCTGATGTTGACTCCACCGGCTTGTCTGTGTGTGTGTGTGTGTGTGTGTGTGTGTGTGTGTGTGTGTGTGTGTGTGTGTGTGTGTGTGTGTGTGTGTGTGTGTGTGTGCTTGTAGAGGATAGGAGATAACTCAGCATGTCTGAGTTTGTGTGTGTGTGTGTGTGTGTGTGTGTGTGTGTGTGTGTGTGTGTGTGTGTGTGTGTGTGTGTGTCTGTGTGTGTGTGTGTGTGTGCGAGCTTGTTGAGGATATGACACAACTCAGCATGTCTGAATTTGTGTGTGTGTGTGTCTGTGTGTGTGTGTGTGTGTGTGTGTGTGTGTGTGTGTGTGTGTGTGTGTGTGTGTGTGTGTGTGGTGTGTGTGCGCGCTTGTGGAGGATATGAACACAAACTCAGCATGGTCTGAGTTTGTGTAAAGTGTGTTTGTGTGTGTGTGTGTGTGTGTCCAATTGTAGAGGGAATGATACAACTCAGCATGTCTCAATTTATGTGTGTGTGTGTGTGTGTGTGTGTGTGTGTGTGTGTGTGTGTGTGTGTGTGTGTGTGTGTGTGTGTGTGTGTGTGTATCGTTGCCCATGGTATTGACTAAACTCAGCACGTCCGTTGTGTGTGTCGGTATAAGTGTTACCGTGGTGACCCTGTAAGCCTCAGCAGGCTGATATCTGCAGCGTTGGACTATGTGCTCGGAGAGGCAATGGCAAAACTCTGCAGCGCGTGTGTGTGTGTGCGTCCGTGTGTGCGTATGTGTGCAAACTTATATTTGTGTGTGTGTGTGTGTGTGTGCATTTCTCCTTGTTTCGTTTTGTGTACTTATCTTTTGACGTGTCAAATTAATGATAGACAAGTGATGTCTCCTTTCTACCAATGTGCGGGTATGCATGTGTTTGTGTATGTGTGCTTGAGATGATGTCTCCGCTTTGTGTATGGTTGTGTGTTTATGTGAGATGATGTATGTGTTTGTGTATGTGTGTGCGTGCACTTGATACACACCTTGCACTAATCCACCTGCTCTCTGTCCCAATCCTCAAATGACTGAGGACTGGGGGAGGGGTTTACAATAGCCCCACGATCGAAGATACCGTGCCCATTCTCAAGACACACTTCAAAAAGTTATAACACGCCAAAGAAAGAAAGTTTGCGTTTGCCAATAACAGACCGAATCTCTCGTGAACCACGGGTACGTGTTTTCTTTTTTATTATCTCCCAAACATGGATTTCTGCCAGGATTGAGAAGGTGTGGTTTGAAAACACAATCGTAAAAAGGTTTGTTGTCGTAGGACTAAAGAAAGTAAAACAAAGCCAACCAAAAGAAAAGGTTGGTTTTACCTCAATCGATGGTATCTCTTCAGAGATGTGCGTTTACTCCTCCACAGTGAGCAGGATCAGAAAGAACCAATAACAACAAACACAAACCTTGGCTTGAGCAGCCATAAGAAGAAACAAGAGCGAGACTTTTGGAGAGAGTTCAGAATTAAAAGGGTTTTATTGTGTTTTTTTTTTCTTCTCCTCCAAAGCCTTGAAGTCAGAAGCCACTGGAAAATTTTGACGCTGATAAATCATGAAGAGGGAAAGAACAAGCTCTTTACGAAACAAAAGTTTCAATTTAAATGTTTGCTGTGAAAAAGGCCATCCGAACAAAGTTTGTGCTCCGAGCGAAAAAGAGAAAAAAGTTAATTCAAGGAGATGAAAATGTGGGTGTTTTCGAGTTTTCAAGTACAGCAATCATGCCCCGGTTTACATTTTTGCGGTTATGATACATGAATCATACATATTAGCCCAACAATTGCACAGGAACTCAATCAAATATTGGCACCCTGGGTGTAATTTTTTATTTTGAAAATAACGATACATGAAACTTGAAAACTGGATAAATTTGAGACAGAAAATGGCAGAGATCAACACCTACAAAGACTTGCTTGAAAAGATATGACAAGTAAAACATCACTATTTCGTCTTAACTGTTCAAGCAATAGTTTTATCGTCCAATACGTCTGGGCTCACATATTGATTATGAGGTGTTGTTTTTTTGTTAACGTGAAAATACAAAGTAAAAGTAATCGACGGGAAAACAAACCAAGTCTGAAAAAACTATGACTAGCGCCATAAGAATGTTTTCCACCAAAGTGTTCGGTTTGGCCCTCTCTTTCGACGTCACATTTGAGGAAATTATTTAAAATGACCGCATTTATACAGCGCTTTTATAAACAGAGGCCACTCAAAGCACTTTAGAATATTGCCATTCAGCCATTCACACATGCACCGGTGTCAACCACGCCAAGACGACAACCAGCTCTTCAGGAGCAATTAGGGTGAGGTGCCTTGCTCAGGGGACACCTCGACACTCACTCCTAGCTACGAGGAGCCCGGGGATCGAGCTAGCAACCTTCCGGTTACCGTTTTAAACGGAGGGAACCAGGTTTGTGCAGCACTTTCACCGTGTGTCACCCTGCTGTAAGTATTCACTCTGCCTGAGACATACCGCCATAACTCCATTGTCTGGAACAAAGTCATTCTCACCCCCCGCCCCACCCCGGCTCTGTCCGCCATGTGAAAATTTCCCCCCATTCCTATGTCGCTATTGTGATCCCCATAATAATAACATCATTACAATAGGCGCTTATGTAAATAGCATTTGGGCGGCTGGACAAACATTACACCCAGGACACACAAACGTTTGCGCACGCACCACACAGCTATGAGGCAGAATAAGTTGTAATTTGCTTGCAGAAAACCTGACTGTACAATTATCGTATTGCAGTGGCGTTTTGTAGCTCATTGTTCTCTCTCTCTCTCTCTCTCTCCCACCTCTCTCTCTCTCTCGCTCTCGCTCTCTCTCCTCCTCTCCTCTCTCTCTCTCTCTCTCTCTCTCTCTCCTCTCTCTCTCTCTCTCCTCTCTCTCTCTCTCTCTCTCTCTTCAAATATCTCTCTCTCCATTCAAACATCTCTCTCTGACACACATATACACACACACTCACACATGCACGCAAGGTTATTTCAATCAGCACAAACATCTGTCCTTGAGTGCACACAAACACACGCAAACTATTCCTGCCCACACACACACACACACACACACACACACACACACACACACACACACACACACACACACACACACACACACACACACACACACACACACACACACACACACACACACACACACACACACACCCCTCCTCCCCTGACTCGGGAATGAGATCAGGGAGGAGAGCGTGTTGCAGTTCCGTCTCTAATTCATCACTGGCCGATTGTACACGCAGCAGAAACATGGGTGGGTGTGTGTGTGTGTATGTGTGTGTGTGTGTGTGTGTGTGTGTGTGTGTGTGTGTGTGTATGTCATCACTGGCTGATTTTACACGCAGCAGAGACACGCAGCAGAGGAATGGGTGTGTGTGTGTGTGTCATCACTGGCTGATTGTACACGCAGCAGAGACGTGTGTGTGTGTCTGTGGGTGTGTGTGTGTGTGTCATCTATGGCTAATTTACACACAGCAGAGACATGGGTGTGTGTGTGTGTGTGTGTGTGTGTGTGTGTGTGTGTGTGTGTGTGTGTGTGTGTGTGTGTGTGTGTGTGTGTGTGTGTGTGTGTGTGTGTGTGTGTCTGTGAGACATGGGTGCTCCACTTCATAAAGTTAACTCGCGGCGCCGTCATGCACCGAGGGCCGTGTGATTCACTATTGACTCAGACACCTCGTTGGTCATGAGGCGCACACACACACACACACACACACACACACACACACACACACACACACACACACACACACACACACACACACACACACACACACACTGAAGCACCGGGCGCCTTATGGGGTCGATGGGAGCTGGGGTTTGCACTTTAAAACGTGCGTTTGTGTGTGTCTGTGTGCCTGTGTGTATGTGCGTGTGCGTGCGTGTAACTTCAACAAGTCAAACTTCACTCACGTGTTTTTCAGTTCGTTCTATTTTAGTCGGGGGGGGGGGGGGGGGGGGAGGGATTCTGCCCAGACAGCCGACCTTTCATCTGACACGTTGCACATACACACGCACGCGTGGCGTGTAAAGAAACGCATCGTCATGGCGGATGTGTCACCGAATCACGGCCCCCGGACCCCTCCCCCCCCCCCCCCCCTCCCATCCCTCGGGGCTGGCTGGGGGGAGACCCTTGTGTTTAACGGGCCGCTGGACACATACTCCACCGTCTGGTCCCTTCAGCTCAGTGTGTTTTGGTGCGACTGAAGCGCAGACGGCAGTGACCTAGTTTATGGATTTGGAGACGGGTTGTGTGAGTCATCAGCGCCCAGATCAGTCTTTACACACACCAACACACTAAACATAACACACACACACACACACAACCACACACACACCACACACACACACACACACACCACACACACCACACACACACACACACACACAACACACACACACACACACACAAAGTCGTCGCCCTTGTGATGGTGGGCCTATATGTGCATGATCACGTGTCATCGCCACTAAAGTTGAACAAAACAATGTGTTTTTCAGCCGCACAATTGGTTTTGCCACACTTAACAATTGGAATGAATTACATTTTTTGAGGGGGGGGGGAGTTTATTATATGCCTGTAATTGTCGTTATCAACACTGATTAAATATTAGTTCACTTCTTCTGCAGTTTCATTGATTCATCAAATTGTTTTGCACACTAAACAAATTTCTGGGGTTTACTCTGCTTGTATCGTCAATATCAATGATGATTAGATGTTAGTTACTTTCATCCAACAGTGTGTTATTCCATCGTTTCAATCATCTGAAAATTTTCATCTTCCACCGCGGTGCTTTGAGTGTTGTTGTTTGCGTGTCAAAGAAACATCTTGTCACAAGGCATGTTGACAGGTTTGTTGTTAAAAGTTGGATTTGTGGCGCAGCAATTTGGAGCTGTTAAAGGAGAGGTACCTCCTCTTTGGAAGATAATGTACAACCTGGGAACATTATTGACCAAATGCAATCCATTCTTTTAACAATAAAGGTTGCGTATAAACACACACACATCCACACACACACAGACAACGCACACGCACACACCACACAGACACACAATATAATCAAAGTATAAAGAGTGCTTTGTATAACTATTTCAATAATTACTACTTCAATTGATTTGACAAACTCATTAGAGGAATCGATTTTTGTACATCGCAACATACATGCTACAATGCGTGCGTGTGCGGATTTAAGTGTGGTGGTATTTTTTTGTGCCTTTTCTTTGTGCATATTGTGTGGTAAGCGTATGTGTGTGTTATGTGCAATCTGTGTATGTGTTGTCTGTGAAGAGATGTATCTGTCTGCCTGCGGCGGCTGTCACAGGGATGGGTGTAAATCCCAGGTGTGTGTTTGTCACATACAAATGTGTGTGTGGTGTCACGTACAGATGTGTATGAATGCCATGTCGTTCATGGATGCACGCAACAAAAAACACAGACTTGGTGTTGATTCCTCCGCCCCCGACACACACACACACAACCACACACCCACACACACATCGCACACACACACACACACACACACACACACACACAAACTAGCAGACACACACGAGACAGCACACACACACAGATACACCTTCTAAGCAGACCGACACTCAGAGACAGACACACACACACACACCCTCAGACAGACACATCCATACCCACATACAGACACACACACGCACACACACACACACACACACACACACACACACACACACACACACATACTCAGACAGACACACACGCACAGACAGACGCACACCCATACAATGAACCTAGTCTTGCTAAGTTGATATTAAAGGTTCCATGGCATGCTACTTTATTAATGCTTAAATATAGGTGTTGGTGGGCCCGTAATACAGTATTTAAAGATGTACTAGAAATTCAGCCTTGGTGCAGAATTACAGCCACTACGAGCCAGTTCCACAATGAGCTTTCCACAAACGTGCCTTTTCTTAGATTCGGGTCAAGGTGGAGGGTGGAGGTGCGGCCGCGAGCAGCATGCGTTGGATGTATCGCAATGGCGAGGCACACACAGCTTTTGGCCGTGTTCTATAAATATTCTAGAACACTCTGGGTGCTCCGGCGGGAGTCCTGGGGCTCTATATCTAAATAATATCATCTTGTACATAGATATCTATATCATGTTATACATATTATCACGGCCAAAAGCTGTGCACACCTCCAGACGATATTCTGAATCTCAAAACACACAGTCGGGTTTCTCGACGTCTCTGCTTCTTCCACGTCCACATCATCTGAGTAGACTGAAGCGCGACATGGAGGTGG
>OLKM01006366.1:0-14458 GCA_900291075.1 Melanogrammus aeglefinus
TAAAAAAAAAAAAAAAAAAACTTCGATATGAACGCAAGAGCCGCATGGAACCAGGCAAAGAGCCGCATGCGGCTCAGGGAGCCGCGGGTTGGCCAGACCTGCCATAGATGTTCTAAGTATGGAATTTAGAATTTGATCCTCATTTGTAACATGATTGAGTGTGCTTGTAAGAAGCACACTATATACTATTCACCGGGGATATTATTATTCCTCTTCCGTTTCTTCCGTGCTGTTTTTCGGTGCGCTACCCCTCCCAGAGCTTTGGTCGAACAAACACAAAAAGGTATCGAACCGTGCGGCTTCACCGGGACAAGTGTGCTATGTCTTTTGTAAGGGTTTTGGCAAAGGTTGCAAATAATCCATAAATTCCATAATTCTCTGCTTTTTTTATTTTTTAGAGCAAATAACCTACCAAAGATACCTCAGATACCTCAACAGATGAGAGCAGTCACACTGACTACAGTGATGTTGATTATATACCCGACACCGAAAATGACTCTGATGACGGCATATCTTGGTCCACTGAAAACACACCGAAGATAAAATACAAGGTTACAGTGAGAGGGTACAGCCCAAATGAAGAAAGCAGCTCAACAGTCAGCCCAAACAAAGATAGTAGCACAGAAAAAGACCATGCAGTAAGGAAGAAGAGGAGACTACCATTCAGCCCACAGGAAAACAGGAGCCCATCACTCCACCTAGAGAATGAAAGTGGTCTAACAGTCAGCCCAGAGAAAGACAGTAGCTCGACAGTCAGCCCAGAGACAGAAAAAAGTTCAATTGAAGTACAACGTACCACAAATACTCGAGCACATCGAGTGTATGACAAGAGGAACTATTGCCTTTACTGCTCCAAGCCAACAGCCAAGATTGCACGACACCTTCAAACTGTTCATAGCAACAAGCATGAGGTTGCAAAAGCATTCTTTTATCCAAAAGATTCCAAAGAACGGCGAGTTCGGCTGGCCATTCTAAGGAACGAAGGAAACTTTTCCCACAATACAGATGTGGTTAGAAAAGGAACTGGAACAGCTTGTTGCACGTTACAGAACTCAGGAGATCAAGACATGGTAAAAAATTTCATTCACTGTGTGGCCACTGTCAAGGTCTTTACTCAAAAAAAACATTGTGGAAACATGTCAAAATCTGCCCAGAGAAGACGAGAGAGGATGCACCCCAATTTGGAAGAAAAAGAGTTCGATCCCTGTGTGCTCTTAACACACCTGTCGGTCTTGACGTTAGTAAGGGCCTACAGAAGATTCTCACCCACATGAACTATGATGAAGTGTCACATGTTGTTCAAAAAGACAAATGCATCCTGCAACTGGGACAATATATGTTCAACAAACTGAAGAACAAAGGAAACAGTAATGATGACTATATACGACAGAAGATGAGAGAAGTTGGAAGAATGGTACTTGAAGCTCAAAAGGTTACGCCACTGAAAAAAGTGGAGGAGTTCTTCATTCCTAAAAACTTCCCACATGTTATATCTGCAGTGAAGAAGGCAGCAGGATATGATCCCCAAACCAACACATATCAGACACCGTCTTTAGCACTCAAGCTCGGCCACAGTCTAAAGAAAATATCCAGTATTGTCGAGAGTGTTATGCTATGATGTCTGGTGATCATGTCACAGCAGAGAATGCCAAAAGGTACCGGTCTATACATGACAGCAGATGGGAAGAGTTCATATCCTCTGGAGCACTAAACACTCTTAAGGAGGCTAAGTGGAATATGCCACAAGTGTTGCCATTTACCACAGATGTGAAGCTCTTGAACTTTTACATGGAAGAACGAGCCGAATTATTACAGAGAGAATGCTAAGAAATCTCTGCCACTCCAGAAAACTATGCTTCCCTGGCTGAAAGTAACACCTTGCTTTAGCCATTACATTCAACAGGAGGAGAGCAGGAGAGGTATCACGGATGTTATTGTCTGCTTTTATGTCCCGGAACAAGTCAGTGTTGCATGACGACGTGGCTATCTGCTTGACTCCATTTGAGAGGAAGATGTGTGAGTTCTTCACAAGAGTGGAGATCCGAGGGAAACGTGGGAGAATGGTCCCTGTCCTGTTAAAACCATCAATGGTGACTGCTATGGAGCTGCTGGCTGAAATGCGTGAAAGCTGTGGAGTACCCAGTGAAAATGTATTCATGTTTGCAAGACCAGAAGCCTTGTCAGCCTACAGAGGGGGAGAGTGCCTTCAGAAATATGCCAAACGCTGTGGTGCCAAACATCCTGAAGCACTGACCTCAACAAAGCTTCGAAAACATATTGCAACAATGTCGCAGGTCTTGAACCTTGAGGAAAATGAGTCTGACCAACTTGCTGACTTCTTAGGCCATGATATACGCATCCACAGACACTACTATCGGCTGCCCCAAGGAACTCTGCAGCTTGCTAGAATGAGCAAAGTGCTACTGGCTATGGAGAGGGGGACCGTGTCGCAGTACAAAGGGATGACACTGGATGATATCGAGATTGACCCTGAAGGTTTGTACATTTTCTTATGTTTTTGTCTATTTTCAATAAAACCTGTCAAAAGAAACTTAGCTCATGGATTTAATGCAGAAGTTTGTGCATTCAGATTTGCGGCACATGCCTTTTGAAAAATAACACTCTTATGGTTAATTGGTTTCATATTTCTGTGTTTTTACAAGTACTATATTGGATTCTGCCTGTGAAATTTAAAGTTCTCCTGCTGATTTAGTTTAGCTTATTTTCTACCTGTCCTGTGCTTCCCCAGAGAAAATGCCACAATCCAATGAAGGAGAGGAGGCTTCAAGTGACAGTGCGGATGAGGAAGATGACTGTACCAGCACTGACACGGACCAAATACCTCCTAGCATGGACATGCCTGTATCTTCAGAACCACCACCTGCTGCTACTACTCTTCCTTTACAAGGTTAAAACGTACATCATGCGGTGCAAAGAGAATGATGATTAATTGTGTCCTTTCTTTTCAGGATACTGTACACTTTCTACATTAGACTTAAAGAAGGGCAGGGTCATGAATGATATAATAATCATATTTATGTAGAATGGACATGTTTATTTTGTATTTTTTGATGTTGTACTTTTTAAACCATTTATATGCAGTGAAAGCAGCATTCAAAATGGAAGGCCAGTCTGAAAAAACATATCTTAGACTTAAAAATCCTAGAGAGTCCTTAACAGCATAATCATGACTTTGACCTTCCAGTAATATAATTTACTGATCACAACCCCTTGTGTTGTGGAGCCACTTGTAGTCAGTGTACATTGCACAAGGCTTTTTTCCCAACTTAAGGATACCAGTAGGACTGGGACAAGCAGTAAATAACCTACACAACAGCCACTCAGTATAGAAAATTCAGCTAAAATCTCATGGAACCTCAGAAAAACCACCCAGTAATATATCAGGAAAACCTCGAAAAAAGATTTAAACTGAATGAAAATGCTACAAAATGCTGGTACTGGGGTAAAAATGATTCTTTATTCTTTTCTTCACAGAACCAGCACGGAAACATAGACGGAAATGGGAAGAAGGAGAAGTTAATGCTGTTGAAAAACACCTCATGAAGTTCATCAAAACTTTCACGCTTCCTGCCAAACGGGACTGCATGCTTTGTCTGCAATTTGAAACACTGGCTCTAAAGGCGCGAACATGGACAGATGTCAAAAATTATGTCAGAAACCGAATCACTGCCCAGAAGAGACAGACAAGCATATAGGAAATACTTTTCTGGGGTATTGATTAGCTCAGTCTGTCTAAAACCTGGATGTAGTCTCCGTAACATCTCCAAAGACTGTCTAATACCTGAATGTAGTCTCTATGATGTCCCTGCAGACTGTCTAAAACCTGAACATAGTCTCTGTGACGTCTCCACAGACTGTCTAAAACCTGAATGTAGTCTCCGTGACATCCCCGCAGACTGTCTAAAACCTGGACGTAGTCTCAGTGACGTCAACGCAGACTGTCTAAAACCTGGACGTAGTCTCTGTGACATCCCCACAGATTGTCAGGTTTTAGACAGTCTGTGGAGACGTTACGAGACTACGTCCAGGTTTTAGACAGTCTGCGGGGACATCATAGAGACTACGTTCAGGTATTAGTCTGTGGAGACGTAATGGAGACGACGTTCAGGTTTTAGACAGTCTGTGGGGACATCATAGAGACTACGTTCAGGGTATTAGACAGTCTGCGGGGACATCATAGAGACTACGTTCAGGTATTAGTCTGTGGAGACGTCACAGAGACTACGTCCAGGTTTTAGACAGTCTGCGGGGACATCATAGAGACTACGTTCAGGTATTAGTCTGTGGAGACGTAATGGAGACTACGTTCAGGTTTTAGACAGTCTGTGGGGACATCACAGAGACTACGTTCAGGTATTAGACAGTCTGCGGGGACATCATAGAGACTACGTTCAGGTATTAGTCTGTGGAGACGTCACAGAGACTACGTCCAGGTTTTAGAGAGTCTGCGGGGACATCATAGAGACTACGTTCAGTTATTAGTCTGTGGAGACGTTATGGAGACTACGTTCAGGTTTTAGACAGTCTGTGGGGACATCATAGAGACTACGTTCAGTTATTAGTCTGTGGAGACGTTATGGAGACTACATTCAGGTTTTAGACAGTCTGTGGGGACATCACAGAGACTACGTTCAGTTATTAGTCTGTGGAGACGTTATGGAGACTACGTTCAGGTTTTAGACAGACTGTGGGGACGTCACAGACACTACGTCCAGGTTTTAGACAGTGGGGACGTCGGTGGGGATGTCACGGATGTGGACTCCTCATTTTGTGTCAGAGTTTCTGCAATAAATGTTTGTTTTGTACCTGTGTGTGGGTCTCCTCCATAGACCCCAAAGATGACTTCTGTCAGATTTTGTGTATAGCCCAAGTCCCCTAAGGTTGCTTAAATAATAATTGTCCCCAAAGTCAGGGTTAAAAATCATACTGGAAAAAACAAGCTCTAATCAAAAATATCAAGTGGTTTTGGTAGTAAGGGCATTCCCCCACATCTGAGAATGTCGTCAGCTCCTCTCTAAACCATTCAGAAAGGGGTGTCCCCGAAAGTGGGGTGTTCTGTCATGCGACCCCAAAGGTGGCCTAAGTGCGTATGTGTGTGTGTGTGTGTGGGCGGGCATGGTCTTACCCCCTGGCTCTGGCATTCACACGCTTGCTATCAACCCCTACCACTTCCCATCATGTCATCAACCAGCAGTATATATTTTTGGGTTCTTGACCTACTTGTTGCCAGTTTGCTAACACTCATTACTCAATCAAAACCTTGCTCATGAATTACTTTGATCTTTTTGATTGCTCTGCTAGTATTTCTGCTATAACATTTGTCTTTCTGCTCCAGGATCATACTTACCTGCCTGTCTGCCTGCTTCAGTGGTCTCCATTTGGTTTGCCCATGCCAGGCACGCCCTGTCATTATCCTCATGTCCATACTACCCAGCTCCACTCTGCCATTGCCCATCCAGACCTGCACTGTCATTACCCTCCTCCTTTGTCCCCATAATCTCTTCCTTGGAATTTGCTCATTTTCTTTATCTTACAGTAGAACTACCTCTCAGACATTGCAACAGATTTGGTCCAGCATTTATTTTCCAGATCTTAACAAAACAACTTAATATGTAATGTATATAATGTGATATCTCAAATCATATGCATTATTATGTCGGCACGTAGAACAGTAAAGCGTGTACTCTTGGTTGAGGCCTTTTTTTAAAGTCATTCTTTGTCTCTCTACCTTCATTTACTGTCATCTCTCTCTAATGCCCAATTTAGATAAATGCTACATTTTGCTGAAAAGAGAGTTACATAAATCTTACCCAGTCAGTGAAGGAAGGCCCTGGACCAGGTGGTTTTGCTGATGCACACATGGCACAGCTGGTGTCTGTGTTAAACACTAATACAGAAATGCACATTTTAGATCTTGAACACTACATCAACACAATGCAATTGCTGTACAAAATGCTTTCACACACCTGAGGCTTTAAGTATTTGCAGAGCAAAATGTTTGCGCTGCACTGCCATTTCTTTTTTTGTTGTCCCAAATGTCATCATTGGAGGTTGTGGAAAGGCCTCCATGACTGCCTTCGCCATCTAAATAATGACACAATATGTGATGTATATCTGATAACAAAATAATAAAATGTTAAGACTTAACATGATAGCTGTCCTCTAAATATTTTTATGTGAAATGTTACCATGGTGACTACGACACCACAACTGTTGCCGTTTTGTTGGACTGGGTGCTGCATGACATTCCCTTTCAGTTTTATGTCCACCCAGTCAGTGTTACTGTGGCTGATCCTCCTCATTTTGAAGTAGTCTCTGTGTGTGAACAATGAATGTAATGATGAATGAACTTACACATACAATATTAAGACAATGTCAGATAATGGTGTTGCCACAGGTCCATGGATTGGATATTGAAATAATGAAAAAACATGCAGCACTATATAAAGACATTGCATAATGACATGGGTCATCTCCAAAAGTGCCTTATATGCCCTTTTTGGCTTCATATGACATCCTGATATGCATACAATTGCTGTGTCACATGTTGGCATCTAAAGTCTATCTTAGGACATGTACAGCAACTAATGTGGCAAGGGAAGGAGCTTTGATATGTAACACAAATGTGCATGCTGAATCTTTTCCCTTGCGTCTCTTCCTTCCATCTTCAATGTGAGTGACAAGAGGAAAAGATGGAAGTCAGTTAAACATGGCTCAAGTTGCCCATATGGAACTTGCATATACATTCTTCTTGTCTATTACCCTTAAATGCTGTTAGGAAATGTGTGTTACCTTTTCCCTGTGTTACTACTACTAGTAACAAATACGACAACCTTTTTGTTAATGCTGATTAGCGTGACAAAAAAATAAGTACTGGAATCTTTTCGCAGCATTGTCCGACTCCCCCTGTTCATTGGAATTGGTTGCTGGATCTACCAAATAAACGCTGCTTTCGGCTGCATTGATGTACTGTAACCATGGCAAACACAAAAATTATAATTCAAAATGTACATGCATCATCCAGCAAATAATTTAACAAAATTATATTACAGAAATGTATTCAGTCCTAACCAGAAACTTCCAATGTACATCGGCGACATTCACAAAAGACACAACTGTTTATAGCTGTCAAAGTTGACCTGTGACACAGAAAAATAAATGACAATATGAAAATATAATTTGAAATAACTGTTTTGGTCAAAACATAATGTAAAGCAAAAATATTATTTTGAATAAAGTTCAGACATTTTTGTACATGGACATACAGTCACGTAAACATGTTTCCTCTGCAAATATTTACAAATGTTTTTCAATGTTTATGTCTGTACCTCACACCGCACCCCGCCCCCCCCCCCCCACACACACACACACACACAAAGAGTTACCTTCGTTAAACTGTGTCTTCTGATGTGTTCTCTTTTACCAAAGAGGATCACACCAGCAGTGTAATGATGGAGGATGTAAATTGTGTTTTCCAAATGGTTGATATTGGCTGTGTCATGAAGGAGGCCCTCCATGACCTTAAAAGTTGGTGGACATGCAGACAGACAGTTTATCAACAGTGAAATTCAATTGTATTTGTAAACATTATAGACTATAGATTATAGACAGGCTTAATATGTAGCTATTTTTTAAAATAACACTTATGGAGGAAAAAGACCACATGGGCTATTAAACACAGTGACTGCAGACACTTAATTTCAATCTGTTTTAGGCAAATACAGATATGGCAAATATACAATATGAACCATATGGTTGACATTCATCAGAGCATGCAGTGAGTCTGCACCATTACTGTAGAACTATTGTGAGAGTCGTTGAAGCTGTGTTACCTACTAATTAATAAAACTGAAACGTCTTTTGCAATGTATGTAGCCTTTGTCCATCTTTGAATTACTGTAAATCCATATCCACAGTATATGCATTCAAGTGAACACCTTTGCAAAGACAAATATGTCAAAGACTAAGAATCAAATGTTTCCTTTAGGGGTTTGGCAAATGGTATCACTACAATACTGTAACTATCACAAGCTTTTAATTACGTATTTTTCATTTTGTCTTTAAATGATAGGTTGTTTTCTCTTGTCATTATGAATACATACCTCGCCTGTAAGCCACTGGTGAGGTTTTAGGGAATGGAGTTCGCTGTGGTGTATGAGGAAGCTGTTTCCTCTTATCTGAGAGGGCACCACAGAAACAACCACTTCTGTGGCAGTTCCTCTCCACAATGCAGTAAGCTGAGGGTAAAGAAAATGCAGTACAGTTTAGTAATGTATTTGTTCAAATGGTAAATGTTATTGTCCATACCTGTGACTGAGTATTGTATGTCATTTGAATGGTTCTTACCTGTGCTTCCTCCTCATGAAGCTCAGTCTTTTCAAATGTTGAAGGTTTCTCAACTTTGGCCTTGTCTTGTGGGTGCTATTTTTAAATATAATGTTATCATAACGAAAAGGTCATGTAAGGGCATAGTCATCATCATGTTCAAATATGCATAGGTAATTGCATGCTAAGTGAAGTTGTCACAGTCATATCGAAAACATCTAATAAACATACATAATTATACCCCTCTCTCTATATATATAAATTGTGGCTGTGTTAAACGTGATTGAAGAAAATCCCTTAAGAATTTTTTTTTCAAACTTCGACATAGTAACAGTGTTAGGACTAACGCGTTATTAACTAACGGACCTACAGGAACTACGTTACTTTTGCGGTAACGTACTATGTAACTAATTACTTTGTCAAAATCAGTAACGGTGGGCGTGAAGCGGACGTGAGTCACGTGACGCAGCAACATGCAAGTAAATGAATGAAAACAACAATGGCGGCAGTAGATGACAGTCCAGGCGTTGGATTTCTCTCGTGGAAATATGCACATTATTTTTCGATGCTGCGGCACGCTCAGGTCACTAGGTGGTGCATTGCACTCGTGGTACGATAGAACTTACATGTAAGCAAGCCAGAGGACTGGCAGCCTCCGTAGCTATCCATTTAGGGATGCATTAATAAGATAATTTAGAGTTTTTAAATAAAAGTTACTTTCCCTAGTAACTAGTTACCTTGAAAGTAACAAGTAACCTAAAGTAACTGAGTTACTTTTGAAAGAAGTAACTAGTAACTCTAACTACGTTACTAATGTAAAGTAAGTTGCCCAACACTGCATAGTAATGATAACTGCAATGAACTATACATTTATGAGCCTCAAATCACTTAATGTAAACTGTGTATTCAAAACTCAATAAATTGAGCTATTTTTTGATATTTGTAAAACAATGTGTAATATAACCTGTGTGGGAGAATGGACTGGGATGTCTGCGATTGTCGCCTGAGTGTCCTCTTCCAGGCTACTGTCTTTGGTCTCTCTTGACTTGGACGATTTGCGTTGTTTCTGCAAAAAAATCATAACAAAAACCAAAATACTTTATTGATCCTTTAAGTTATTGTTTAAGTTTTCATGCATAATTACAATGGCAAGTTGAGGAGCCCTTCAAAAATGTTCTTCTCTGCAACAGCGTGTGGCTGGTACCATGTGATTCTATGTGTGTCATCTTAGCAATGTAAAATGCATATAATGATATAAACATCACTTGTAATTAACTGTTGTAATAATGTAGTAGTGACTTCAGAGTACTCATGGCTTGATTGTCAATATGTTGACAGGTGTCACAGCTGGTGTGATCATCGCTAAGTGGTCTGTAGTTACCTTTTCTTTGTGGCTCTTGAACACAAATGCCCTTGAAAGAGGGGTCACATAAACTCCTCTTCGCTTATGCTTCCTCTGCTTCCAGCGTTCAAGGTCAACTCTGTGTTTCTTTTTTCAAGAGAGAGTAGGTATTATTACTGTACACTGCATCATTTACGTTTTCAAGTTTAGAATAGTAGGTGTTAAAAGATAAGTTAAGTTTTTGGTAACATCCTACACTAATATACATATGTACTCTTTAAGCTGACTAATTGCATACATTTTATGATACAGCATAAGCATTTTTTAGCCATAAGTACATAAGAAACATCTTCTTTCCCTTTGAGATATACTTGGAAATCAATGTTTGTAGTTTACCCTTTGAATGGAACGCAGAGAGTCCTTGTACTCCCTTAAAAGGGCATTATGTGTCGACCGATATGCATGGACAAAGTCGTCAAGCCTTGTAAAAGACCGTCCTTGGAAACGGACCCTTTTCAGGTCCCACTGGCTCTTTTCCATGATCCCCTGGGTCCGGTTGTCCCTTGTGAAGTTCTGTTACGACACAAAAATTCAAAGCAAACAGCAAGTTATTGTTATTATTTTATCCACTCAATACGTGCTCTCTGTACATAAGAGCAACACACTTGTCATACATTAGTAATTGAATTGATTGATTTTACCTGCGTTATCTTGTTAGAAATTCTTTTGTATCTTTTTCGTAGCATGTCATACAGTGGGCCTTTACCATGGCGGCTAAGGTCACCTAGCAGATAAAATACATGACATTATGAAGTATCGGTAACACTTTACAATAAGGTACGCAAAACGTGGGTAGTTACTGAGGAACGAATGAGTAATGAATGAGTAACGAATGATGAACGATCAGGGCCATAACTGGGGCCCTAATTGGGGCCCTAACTGGGGCCCTAACAGGGCCCTAAGTGACAGTTACTCAGTAACTACTGAGGAGTTACTGGTAAACAGACTAGGACTACTGTATTCGTTACTGAGTAACTGTCACTTAGGGCCCTGTTAGGGTTCCAGTTAGGGCCCCAGTTAGGGCCCTGGTTGTTCATCATTCGTTACTCAGTAATGAATACAGTAGTCCCCTAGTCTTTTTACCAGTAACTCCTCAGTAGTTTCTGAGTTACTGTCACTTAGGGCCCTGTTAGGGCCCCCGTTAGGGCCCTGGTCGTTCATCATTCGTTACTCATTCGTTCCTCATTAACTACCCAAGTTTTGTGTACCTTATTGTAAAGTATTACCGAAGTATCCATGACAGGAATAGTGACAGATCATTGAGAAAAGTATTCAAAAAAATATGGGACTGAAAATGAAGACTATAAATTCACCTAGCATGAGACTAGACCAAAGAGCAGCGTGGGGTAGAAAGTACCTCTCAATGGAAGGCACAAATGTTGGGCAGAAATACACATTAGGTTCACCATTTTGGTCCATAACTGCATTGTGTATGACCTTATCAAAGTGCCTCTGGAATGGTGTTGGTCCCACATCATTCTGGAAGAAAAAATGTAGCAGTTTAGATTTGTTGTGGTGTGGAGTACCACAAAAGCAATGATTTTCTTTTCTTAAATTCACTTATAGACATCGAAATATTGTACAACATTATATTATGGTCTATTACCATGTAAATTCACACTGAGTCAAGTAACATAAAACAAGTAAAATGACTGTTTATTCTATAAAACATCACAACCAAGACACAACCAATGGCAACATTCAAAAACCTAAAACGGAATGTGGAAGCTTCTAGCTCTTTCTTGATTATTATCTGTTTTTAAGATTTTATTTATCAGCACAGAAAAAAACAACACTAAGCCAAAATAGTGACACTGGCCTATGTTAGATAAAGTAACAGCTCCCCGTCATGAAGGTTGTTACTTATTTTATCATACATGTTGATTAACAGAGTGAAATGCTATGCGCCATTTGTACAATTGATTACCTACCACAAAGTTTTCCTCCTCTATTCTTCTGTCATCTATAGCAGGGGGTCCAGCTCTGGTCAGAAGTATCTGCAGGTTGTGGAAGTGTTTGTCAACCTGCTCTCCGCTGCATGAGCTTGAGAACACCACATTAGTGCTGCAGACTATGTCATCAAGCTCATGGAGTGTGGTGGCTTGTGTCATCAGGCCGAATATGTGCATAGCCAGGTGGTAGTGTTTGGAAGCACTGTGGAAAAAAAGGAAACACATACTTGAAGTTAAATACATTAGAAAACCTTATCATGACAAACATAAATACACATAAACAAACCACTTACTGCTTCCGGCAAAGGTCCTTTGCATTCTTCATGATGTGGCTCAGGCATCTGTGTAGAATCGGTATGTGGTAGGCCTCTTTCTGTCCTTGTCCAGTGACAACGTCAAAGTACATTGACAGAAGTTCTCGGAGACTCATTCCCATAGCGTCGATTCACGGATAGGGACGGGTGAGGACATGTCCCATCCCACTATTTTAAAATACGAATTTTGTCCACCCCACTTTTACAAAATGCGACGAAAAAAAACCAGAAAAAAAACACATATTCAACCGAATATCGTCGAGTCAAAATCACTGCGATAGCAGCGGCACGAAGACATCCTACAGCTATGCACAACAGCGGCTGTGAGTCGGAGCCAAATTGATGGAGCGGATTTCTGATCATCCAGATATCCTATGTCCCCTAGTGCCGCGCCGCGCGAGCACCTGTGGTTAATCATTCCAGCAGCAGGACCTCCTACACCTTGGGCAATTGGAAGGCAGCCTTGACACCTCGTTCTGACATACAGCGCCAGCGAGCGAAAACGGCGATCGACAACTCGGCGGAGGGTTGTCCTTGACTATGCAGCGTGACGATTTGTCAGCGAGTGTATGTTATTGGTTTAAGAATCCCAACCAATCAAATCATTCGAGGGATGTAAACACATTCATACAGGAAGCAGGGTGTACTTTATCAACACAGGGCGGCCGCAATCCGACTTGCTTTGCCGTTGCTCATAGCAACTCCAAGCAATTCCTCAGAACCCCAAGCGAAACCCCTGATTTTTTTCACAACTCAACAACATATTTTGAAATAATGCCATTTTCCGTAAAATGGTTATTAATAAGTTCAACTAAACCTATGGCCAAATGCGATACCCGTCCCATACCCGACCATTCCTGTCATATGACATCGCCAGATTAAGTGAGCATTAATCAGTGAGTAGCTCAACATTTCAGTGCCGTGGAACTGGACTGTCGTTTCAAATCAACACGAGTCAGCACTGGGACTTTCTCTTCCTCCCTCCCCCTTCACCGTCCCAGTTCCCCCGAGCGTTGGGCATGCGCACACTCTGTAAGTGACATGAACATATTTAAAAAAACCTACACACAATTAACACAAACTATCCCAAGTTCAATATGTTACAATTTAATTAACTTTATTATTTAATGTACATGAAACAATAATTTCATTAATAGCATGTAGTCTTACGGAAAAATAATAACATTCCAAATATGCGGCCATCTCTCGGCGAGATTATCAGGGATGTTTCGTTGCCGGCTCGTTGGCGCTTAAAAAATATGGACAAGTTTTTACTATTTCGGAAAAGAAAAATCAAATTCCAAACACGACTCGCGATGGCGAGGCTGAGGATGGGGCTCGTTAATAGCCAGACTTGTGTTGGACTTGGAGTTTGTTCGGAGGGTTAACACCAGTTATGAATTAGGCAATAGGCCTAACAATGTTAGGCACTGCTTGCTTAGCAATGTGGTGTTGTTAAAACCGTTCTGGATTAAAGTGGAATATTGCAGACGTCCTGTGATCAAGCCATCGATTTAAAGGTAGGCCGTTGGTATTAAGTTCTGCCCGTCGCAGCATTATTTGGACTTGGGGCCATTGTTGATTTTGTTTTGAAGCCTCGAACTAGATTCTTAGGTTTTGGTTAGAAGTATTATGAAGTATACTAGTTATCAACAATAATAGCAACTACTTGTTTAATGGTTCCCACATAGGCCTAAATTTGAAGCGTATCGCGCAAACTAATTGCTGAATGCTTTGGCATGTACCGCTGGCGACGGCTGGTCTGATTATGTGCAATTCACCACTATTACGGACAGCTAACGTTTGAGGACTGCTGACGGGCTGTTGATTTGAGAGGAACTATATTGTTCTATGTCTTTACGTCTTTATGGTCTGTGCGGTAGTGAGGAGAGGGAGAAATGGATAGCGCCACGTTGAACTGTCAATGATGCGATCACACTCAATCCACGGTGATGCGATTAGTCTGTGTGTTACTGTACTGTAAACTTGCGCTCGTACGTTGGGACCGCAAACACCCCAAACCCGTGCGAAAATGTCTTCCGCCGTGCCTCTGCCAAATTCAGGTGTTTTGATCAGGTTTTTTTTTTTTGCCAGAACCTCATTGAAGTTCATACGCAACTGTTAAGCAACTGCAACAAATTATTCTGCGCCGCACTGCTTATCAACCACTAGAAGTGTTTTAGGGGCGGACACCGCCGTTTCGAAATGTCGTCCAGATAGAGACAACGCGAGCGATAATAGCGATTTTTTTGTTTTTCTTATATCGCGAGGGGCAGCGGCTACGTGGGCTGTCTGTACACACAGCGTTATTATAAAGAAGTTTCAAAGACAGCAGCCAAATTGAATTTCTATTCAGAAAATAGGCGAGCGTACCTTTTTCTTCCTGTAAAAAAGCCATGATTTGTGTGGATTAACGATGAATATGGATGAATCACCTAGGCCTG
>OLKM01006367.1:0-14458 GCA_900291075.1 Melanogrammus aeglefinus
CTCTCAGGATTTTGAAGAGTTCAGATCGTGTTAATTGCAGTATTGTTTTAACGCAGCCAGATGACATTGAAGCGACAGGGAAATTATCTGATTGGAAAGCTCTAAGACAGACTATGTGTCGGTGCTGGAGCCGAACGCAAGCTGAAGGAAAACAAAATAATACGTTATTACGACTTATGTGCAACACACTTATTAAAAATAGAATGAATGCAAAAAAATATATATATTAAAAGGTATAGAATTAATATTAATAGAAATAATGTATTGTTCTGAAAGAATTATCCCAGATATAAGTAAGTTAAGTAGTCCGGGCAACAGCCGCGTAGCGGTCCGCGCTGCTGCACGGGAGGCCGGGGCCAAACCGGGCTCAGTCAAGGTCACGAGGGTTGGCGATTTTGATGCTTGGGCAGACCCACGGAGCAGACCTCAACTGAGGCGTAGGCAACAAAACAGCTCCAAGATGTCTCTTTCTAAGTCCAAAAAAAAGGAAGGTTTGATGGGAGAAATCCGCCATTCAAAGCGCGAGAGGAGCTGAAAAATATTTAGTTGACTTGCCATCCGCCGCGAGAGGGTAGTAAGACCGAGTGTGGTTTACGGTGCAGAGGCGAAGCGAGTTTCCGCGATAAGGGGAGGATGACAATGTGAATGAGGCGAGCGAGCCGACTGCAAAAGCACGGCTCGTTTTGCGGTCCGAGCTTATCCGGCGGCCTGGGCGGAGGAACGGCGGAAAAATTACAGGTGCTTGCAAGCATCGCTGAACGGAGGTCAAATGCACTTGTCAGTTTTGCAACCGGAAACAACCAGAGAGCCATGATAGCCGCCCTGCGTGTAGCCTGGACTCTTTACCAGACAGAAGAGGCCCAGTTTACCGACCGCGGACAGCGTTAAAGACTGCGATGCTTAGCGTGTGGCATTGATGAAGTGGTTATGACCAAAAGGAAAAGAGAGCGTCACTGTCAGCCCATTAAAAAAAAGTGCCTCTTGGCAGACACATCAATTCTCCGCAGAGTGGAGATTAACTGCAGAAAGATGTGTCGGCAACGCTTTTTGAAAGACGAGCGTTCGAAAAGCGGGAATTATATATCGATTTGCTGTGGACGGAATCAACGGATGTGTAGACCGGACATGGCGCAGCTGCTGGCATTTACGTGAGGGTTTTTCGATATGGAGGAGGATTTCTCGGGAAGAGCACTTACTTGGGTTATTCCGCTGGAGGGACACACTACAGGTGAAGTGGATTTTTTCAAAAAGATAGTGTCATTTTTTAATGAACGATGAACTGGATTTACAAAAAGGTGTTGCCTGTTGTCACTATGACGCCGCGCGTGCTATATGTCGGCAGAGTTCAGTGGGCTGGTGGCACGGCTATCAGCCCATAGCGCCCCGCATATGCAGTATTTGCACTGCGATTATTCAGTCAATCGTGCTGTGTGCTAAAACTCAGTGGTGATTTGAAAAACACTATGGAGCACCGAGTCATGAGGCATTGTGAATTTCATCCGCTCAACCTCCAGCCCTACAACATCTGCCTGTGGTTTCGTCAGCTGCTTGCGGACACGTTCGGCCGATTCACACTGACTTGCTCGTACATTACGACGTGAGATGGCTGGAGCAGGGAAAAGTTTGGGATCGTTTCTGTGAGGCTCCGCGCAGGAGGATTGGTGTCTTGTCCTTCGCACATGTAAAACATAGAAGGCGAGCAGGTTCGAACCTATTGAGAGGGCATGTTGGATGAACAGTTTATGCAGAAGTGTCTACTATTCTGTTGTGACATTTCTTGGAACACCATGAAACACTCTGAATTCGCGAACTGCAGTGGGCGGCGGAAAGTTCGCGATCGCTGATCTGGCTTGAGAGACTTTGTGCCCTTCGAAGAATCAACTATCGATCTTCCGACAGACTGATCACAAAAAAAAACGCTGCACTCTTCCCAACTAATCCGTGCATTCATGAGCACATCGCGCACGGGAGGAGAAATAACGCCTGTTCATGACAGACTGCATGACCAAAATTGGACAGACCACTACTTCAGCTGAGAGGATCCAAGGCTTCAGCATTCCACATGATGAGGTATTGCAGTTGCTCGTGACCATTTTCGCAATCAAGCTGATGCAGAACTTCTGTGTAAGCAAGTAAAGGAGGTATGGTGATATCCTGTATCGATGAGGCACATTTCAGATGGAACTGGACTGTTGTTGATGTGCCAGTCTTTGCTTTGCTATAAACGCAATTGCAGTTCTGAGGGGTGTGCTGACTGGTTTGGTGTTAACATGTTAGCCCAGTATCAGTACCCCACGATTAGGAAAGTCGTCGCATCACTTATCCTTGACAAATGTTTGGCTCAAACCGTATACTTGTGAGTTCAAGCTTTTCACACGATGAATGCCATCAAAACCAGGGGCACGTTAGTCTCCCATGAGCAATGAGAAGTTGCATCGAGTGTCTTCAGGATTGGTCTTACAACGTCGTATCGCAACCAAACTATAGCTGAAATAGGCAATAATCAAGCGGCCAAGTGCAATTTCTCTCACTGAATATAACTGTGTCATAGTACAGTAGTTCTGTTTTGTTGATAAATGGTCCAACAACATGTTGAATATCATCAAAGAATTTGTCAAAAAATAGTATTGTTATTATATTTGTTATATATAAATATGGTCCAAAAAATATGTTCGAATCATAAAAATGTTCTCCAAAATATTGTTATTGTTATTATAATGTGGTCAAAAATATGTTTGGATAAAAAATTGTGTCATATGCTTGCATACTACTTCTGTTGTTGTTGATAATTCCAACAACATTGTCTCGAATCATACCAAACATCTGTCCCAAATTATTGTTATTGTTATTATATTGTAATTATTAAATGTGCTCAAAAAATATGTTTGATAAACATTTGCATTAAAAATATTTTGTCCAAATATATAAGATCAAGATTGTTATAAGAAGATGCAATTAAAATGAAAAGAAAGGAATTGCGTCTAACAAGTTATTCATTTAGCAACTGTATCAATTAAGTTAACACTGCTTTGAAGTACGATTATATTGTAGCGATTAATTGGACGTGATGAGTTTTGTATGTGTGGCCCATGAACCACCAGCGGTTTGTCGCCTTTTGGCCCACTTGTTAAGGAAGTGAATAATTTCCATGGCACAGTCGCGCGTCACAGTAGGACAAAGTATGGAGTGAACGCGCAGAATTAAAATATAGAGTAATCTAAGGAGATGTGTCTTTCTGGAAGTTATCAGTATAATGAGAAATAACACAGTTGACTTAAATTATTCTGATTAAATAGATTTAACGCATGATACAGGTTGAAATTAAACTGATGAAGGGCGATGATAAAACATAATCGTTCTTCTCACTGTATTTTTCTTCAGTCTGACTTCAGTTCACCAGCACACCGTCTGTGTCGCCAATTCTCCTTTTCCTCCAAACCATGCATACGCAGGGGTCAGAGTTTGCTTAGGGCTGCGCAAATTCTCCCGTCAAGTTTTTTAAAGATCACAACCTTGGCGTGGAAAGTAACGTACACACTGTCACGCTTTCAGCCCTGTTTTGTACGTACGCAATTGGTTATAAATGAGACCCCAGAACTGTTTCTCAAAACGCTGATCCTGCCTGTTCCCGAACCCTCGCCTGCCGATTACCCCGCCCCCGACGGTACACCCCCCAGTCTACATGATTGCCTGCCGGATCCCCGAACTCTCTTGCCTGTCCCCGTTTACTCTGCCTGCCAATCCAGATCATCTGTGCAATCAATAAACCTTTGGACTGCCCTGTCACCATTGTCTGTGCACTTGGGTTCTGCCTAACCCCCGCTACAGAAATCGGTACATGAACAGAGAAGCGATATCGGATAAGAACACCTAGATAATTCGATCATAGTCCGGTTTCTACCTGCATTTAAACCCGCGTCGGATTTCGCGTTCTGCGCATGCTGGAGATCTTGCGGGCCGGGGGACGTGAGCCGGAAGTAGAAGGAGACGGTCGTGTAGTTGTCGCCATAGACATATAAACAATTATTATTTCTTCCTAAATATAGATATTTAATTATTTATTTATATGTTTATGGTTGTCGCCGTCAGATAAGGAGAAATGGCGATTTATTTCTATTTTGGACAGATCGTTTTCGCCAAAATCTCCAAAAAAAAATTGTTGCATTTCAACACATCAATCATATTACTGAGCCGACCTGAACACATCACATTTGACACTGTTTGCGACTTTTTTTTTTTAAGCTTACTAGCTCTATATCCTGCCGATTTTAACATGGATTTAAGAAATGGATTACTATTTTTAGCTGACGGGACTTTCTACACCGTCCGGTTGTGTGATTACTACCGCTGCTTTGAAAGACTGTTGATGCACGTGGTGCCGACCCCAAGCCCGTCTGCACACCGTCTGCAGCAGATGACAGGGTTTTTGTTTGGAACATGGCATAGGTGGTGAAAACAGATGGTTTATCCAATCTGCTAACCAGAATTTTCGTCCCTTCCCAAAATTCTCCAACGGATGGTTCCCAGATGGATATGCTGAGCAAATGTGAATCAATCCATCTGACGGAGTCATATGAAGGTATTATTGTAGCAAAAGTCTCAAGCATGCGTACACTAAAGTCACAAATGCGTAACTAAAGTCACAAATGCGTAACAGTAAAGTCACAAATGCGTAACTAAAGTCACAAATGCGTAACAGTAAAGTCACAAATGCGTAACTACAGTCACAAATGCGTAACTAAAGTCACAAATGCGTAACAGTAAAGTCACAAATGCGTACCTAAAGTCACAAATGCGTAACTAAAGTCACAAAATGCGTAAACTAAAGTCACAAAATGTGTAACAGTAAAGTTGAAGTCGTAAATATATTATTCTACCATTGTCAACACGAAAAGAGGGGCTACGAGTTCACACAAATCCTTTGTTACGGTGTGCACGGTCTCATCGATTACGACTGCACGAATCTGCTGCTACTCTTGTGAACACGACTCTTTTTCTTGTGGGTACGACTCTCTTTTTCCTTGTGGAGTACTTTGTGCTACACGCCTAAGTGTGGTATGTATGTGTAGCAAAAGGTCATTCGTATGACGTAGAGCGTCCGTGGGCGGGAACAAATTGCATAAACCAATGAAAGGTCGCCGGCAGGGGATGCACTTTTCAAACTACACTAAGCCACGTTTACATGGCACATCTGATCCGCATAGATTTTCTATGCGGAATAGATCTGTTCCTAAAATGTGATCCGAAATGTACTGTATACATGGCATGTAAAACAAAGTGTCCGTTATGTGTCTCTCGTGCACACACTGACGCATTCTGGAACGCAGGCGGCGGACATAAATGGACGTCCTATCACTATTTGCATTGTGAATTTTGATTTTAATAGAAAGCACAGCAGGAGAGAGCTTTTCTCTGCCTGGCTTCTTCAATTAAGAAGGAGGAGGACCGCACAGCTATACGTCAATTTCTCGTCCGATCTTTATATATTACCCCCACCTCCGCCGCAAACAAGAGGGATTTGGATGCGAGTCCGCAGCCAAGACTGGTGGGAGAGAGTGTGGTCTCTCTAAGTGAAGAGTATTTAACGTTAACGTTCCGCCTGCAAAAGTACTAGTAGTAGCCTACTCATTTACAGTTATCTCGGACGCGCGCGCGGACACTACGATACGACAGGCGAACACGGTCATTAATATAAACACCCCATGTCCCGTCGCTTAGCAACCGGACCACGACTTTACCGGACACGGAGTGTAAACAAAGACGTGAATCAGGCAATAAATCCACTTTCCTTGACAGCGGTCAAGTTCGGTGTGCTTAAAAGTACCGACGGAGCTCAGTGGACCAATTGCGAACTACTGCAGCTGCTCTAAGTTAAACCCCAATCTATTCGGAATAAGTGTATACATGTCGATTAAAACGGACTACACCACCTCTTCTATTCGGCATAGAATTCTATGCCGAACAGATAATTGTATTCCGAATGAGGCGTATATATGATCATTTTCTATTCCGCATAGAAATCTATGCGGATCAGATGTGTCAATGTAAACGCGGCTACTGGGACCAGTCCAAGATTCCACCTCTTCATTTCTGGAATCTTGACAAGTTCACAGAAGAGAAGACGGCATCCTACACGTCAAAGGTGGGTATCTTAAATTATGTTAAATTTCAGTTCAACTGAATTCCCCCCAAACTAGGCTATTGCATTAACATGCCGCCAGTGTCATTCAATGTATTATAATGGTCGCCATAATATATAATAATATGTTCAGAAATGTCTCGGATCGGCCTACCTACCATTATAATACATTGAATGACACTGGCGGCATGTTAATGCAATAGCCTACTTTGGGGGGAATTCAGTTGAACTGAAATTTAACATAATTTAAGATACCCACCTTTGACGTGTAGGATGCCGTCTTCTCTTCTGTGAACTTGTCAAGATTCCAGAAATGAAGAGGTGGAATCTTGGACTGGTCCCAGTGTAGTTTGAAAAGTGCATCCCCTGCCGTCGACTTTCATTGGTTTATGCAATTTTGTCCCGCCCACGGACGCTCTACGTCATACGAATGACTTTTGCTACACATATACCACCTAGGCGTGTAGCAAAAGTACTCACAGGAAAAAGAGAGTCGTACCCACAAGAAAAAGAGTCGTGTTCACAAGAGTAGCAGCAGATTCGTGCAGTCGTATCGATGGACGTGCACCCGTAACAAAGGATTTGTGAACTCGTAGCCCCTATTTCGTGTTGACAATGGTAGAATAAATATTTACGACTTCAACTTTACTGCTACACATTTGTGAGTTTAGTTACGCATTTGTGACTTTAGTTACGCATTTGTGACTTTAGGTACGCATTTGTGACTTTACTGTTACGCATTTGTGACTTTAGTTACACATTTGTGACTTTAGTTACGCATTTGTGACTGTAGTTACGCATTTGTGACTTTACTGTTACGCATTTGTGACTTTAGTTACGCATTTGTGACTTTACTGTTACGCATTTGTGACTTTAGTTACGCATTTGTGACTTTAGTGTACGCATGCTTGAGACTTTTGCTACAATAATACCTTCATAGAGTCAGGTTAGTCTACTGCACCGCGATTTCAAATCTCTTGCTTCCTTTGAGTTGTTTACACCAGTCAACAATGCCCAGAGCGGGCAGAATGATGACAAGTAGAATAACTATGGAGATTACGTACGCATTTTGACCAACACTGAAACATGTAGCAGAAACGGATATCTCTCTATCAGAAGTCCCGCCCTCTCTCTACTGCCACTCAACGTGAAAGTGGCGCCCTCTCTCCCGCCAAAAACAACCATTTAGAGCATGGCGTTGTATTTGAGAGTTGAGCATGTGGTTTATTGTAACCATATACAAACAAAAGCGGTTATAGCCTACCTAAAAGGTACCTAAAAGGTAGGCTATAACCGGTCAGGTATTACTAACTGGTCAGGTATTGGCTCGTCCTGTTTTGTCCTTTCGCCACTAGGCGGTGACAGTTCGTTAGCCTCCCTCTCCTGTCCCTCGTCACTGGAGCTTGTGGCTCCCATGTCAGCCGTGTAGGTCTGGGGGTCATCGCGGACTTCATCACCGGGTTCTGACTCACTGCTGGACCTCGGCTGGGAGGAGCTGGTGAGTCTGCCGAAAAACTTGGACACTGAGGACGGGGATGGAATCACACACACATACACACACACATACGTACACACACACACACACACACACACATAGTACGTACACACACATACATGCACGGACAAACGCATGCACACACACACACACACACACACACACACACACACAGACACACACACACACACACACACACACACACACACACACACACACACACACACACACACACCCATACAGACAGATTTAATGAGATGCCATTTCACTGTGTATGCGTCTACTCTCTGACTGGACCGTCCTGGATAAAGTGGTCCCAGCGCACACACGTACATTCTTCAATATTGGACCTTCGATCCGGATTTACTTCACCCACGACGGAGCCATAGACGCACCGCAGCAGCCAAAAGCGGAACACAAGGACGAGGAAGGCCATGAGAGCTTCCAGCACACATGCAGGGCTATCAGGTCAACCTACCACAGTCCCTCATACCTTATACTGCCCCCCTCAAAGACGACAGCGAGAGGGCCAGCGCACAGCATCTGCAGTCACTCAGCCTGCAGACCGAGTCTGCCGCTCGGGCCCCCTCCCTGTCCCTTCTTGCCAGGAGCAGTCGATAGGGCGAGTCAATGGGACATAGCATCATATGCTAGTAATCTGCCCAGCCACCTGCACATTTCTGTGGGGCTCCAATCGCCAGTCCCCTCCGAACAGAGCTGCTACAGTCGGAGCTTAACAGAATACTGCTTCAATGCAAACGGACCAGGTTCTTCTATGCAACAGCACACGTCATATATCGGTCTGGGCGTCACATTGGTTGAACTCCCAACCAGACAGCCGTGTCTTTCAGCAGCAGCCGTTATCCCCCCCAGCTGGGAACATCTACCCAGCCTCAAGATAAGCTGCCGCTAACACACACTGCCGTGCACAACAACTGCAGCATTGCAGTCTCAAGCGACAACAGTTTGTACGCCAGGGCCAAAGGCAACATAGCTACACTTGACCTCAGTCCCCCACCGTCAACAATAACTTCTGCACCGCTATTCGAAGGCAGTTCCTAGGCCGCCAGTTCCCACTGCGACGAGTATATGGTCATGACACATTCTAACTTCCAGGCGATACAAGAAGTGGGTCAACTGTCAACAGCACCAGGGTACCAGCCTGCTACCAGCCAAACCAGGCCTGTGTCATCGCCTGTGCAGATCAATGTATGCCAGCATGCCAACGACGCCCTACAGGCTCAATATCAGCCTGCGCCCAATGACACCAGCCTATCCAGTATATCAATATGCTACAGCTATTGCCTGCACAGCCTACATATCCAACCCTAGACTGCAACAGTGCAGTATCCTGCACACCCAGTTACCCGCTGCAGCTGCTCTCCAGCCAGTGGGCAGCACCCAGTAGGCACGCCTCAGAAGTTTTACCTCTCAACCACCCACATGGGCAAGTGACGCTTTACCATACACACCTGCTGTCCCCCCGCAGACAGCGTATCAGCCTCTACCAGTAATCCCTGCAGAGCCAGTGTATCATCTGCCGCCGTACCAGCTGAGCCATCATCCACAACCGGTGTAACCAGCCCCAGCCTGCTCCAACAACTCAACCAGCCATCAGCCTGGTGCCTCCAGCACCTGGTCCAGCACCGTATCAGCCTGTACAAGCTCCGCCGGTCCAGTATGCCCTTCAGCCCAGTATATACACCAACACAGATGCCAATCCGCTCTCCAGCCTCCCAGGCAGCCAGTCCCAGTACAAAAACCTGCCTAAACTTGGTCAGTGAACAATGAGAGAGACTTCACTGACCTGAAAGATGACGCTTGACTACCTACTCAGTCCTCACACTGAACTCTCTGAACATTAAAAGTACCGTGTGCTTATGGAGCACCTGGTTCTGGATGAAGCCAGGTTGATAGCATAGTCCTGCAGGCACTATGGCGCAGCCCCCTACACCCGCCGCAATGCAGGCTTACAGCAGCAATATGGACAGCCACATCAACTCGTTCAAAGCAAGATTGCCGCGATCCTGAACTCTCCTGACCTCAAAGCAGGAAAATCCAAAGCCTTCAAGAGCTTCACCCTTAGCGTCGACCTGTTAGTGGGAATGCTTACATCGCTGGAAGGGCCCAACGGGATGGAAGTGATGTCAAGCCGGACCATGTCGATCGGGTCCCTGAGTAAGTTCCCTAAGCGCAATCAAGGGACGGCTTCGTGAGGCATCTAACAGGCTCAAGGTTGCCTCTGTACAAACAGCCTAAATCCGTACAACCTTCGAGACCTCTCAGACTTGGCTCAGGTAAAGGCCGAAGCTCAAAGACTGTCCGCAAGAATGGCACAGCGCCATTTAGATTGAAGGGCCACAGACCCCAAAAGTGATAAGCAAGTTCCTGGGCCCAGGCCTCGCAACCTCTCAGTTTATCATGGCTCTGACAAGCCTAAATCTGACAGCCGTCAGCCTTCAGACACGTTTCAGTCGGAGGCCAAGCAGCAGAAGCTCAAGAGGATATGTCTCTTCTGTAAGAGTGCCGAATCACTACCTATCACAGTGTCCAGACATCGGTCCGGCGCTCACGGAAGAGGTCGAGAAGTGGATAGCAGACGGCAAGCATTGTCGTAAAGTGTGGTCGCACACAAACCACCGAGCAAGACCCTGCACACCCTGAAAAAAGCGTGCAGTGAATTTCAGGAGGTTCACCTCAGAGTTATCCATACCACCACAAGCCAGGTTTCCGCGTCTACCTCATCCCGCCCAAAGGTTCGTGCCTCACTCGCCAACACCCAAGCAAGCAAGAAGAATGTGCACCTCAAGGTGGTGCCAATCATCATAAGCATGGGAGCAAGTCGCTGCACACCTACGCGATCTTGATGATGGCGCCAAACACAAAATAATACTGCCAGCTGCCGTTCGTCACCTGGAACTCAAAGGTGAAGCAGAATCTCTCACTTTGTTTGACGATCCGCCAAGAAGTGGCTTGCCTCACTGGTGTGTCGGTCAAACTACACATGTGGCCTCCCTGGCACAGCCTTCAGAACAGCACCTGGTTAAGGGTGCCTTCACAGTTGGTCGGCTAGCCCTTTCCGAGCAATCTTACCCCCGTAACTGGCACATCAGAAGCACTATCCCGCCACTTGAGGGGCCCGCCAGCTGCAGAACTTCAGTAAGGTGCATCCGCTACTGCTAATCGGTGCAGATTGCACCCACCTGATCACAGTCAAAGAGCACGTCAGGTTCGGCCCCAGAGTTGGACCCGCAGCCATTCACACAGCGCTCGGCTGGATGCTCCATGATCATGCTGCTTCATGCTACTTCACATCTCTCAAGCCAGCGCCAGACGACTACTACCAACATGTCGAACGTCACTGGCAGCTCAACGTACTCCCGATTCGAAGCGAGAAGCTAGCAGTACAGTCCCGTCTGGACCAAGAGGCCGTGAGCAACCTGGAAGCACGCACTGAGAGGGTGAAGGTCATTAACACATTCCGGTACGCCACACCTCTGCTCCGGGCTAAGAATGCGTCACTGCTGAAAGCCGCTGCTGAAGCAGTTATGCCAATGCTCCGCAGCACAGAGCGACAACTTGTAAAAGACCCAGCTACGGCTAAAGTCTACGAAGCAGAGATCCAGAAGCTAAACAATGGAGGGTGTGTTACCAAGCTCAGCAAAAGAAGACATGGGATAAGTCCAGCGAGTCATGGTTTATTCCCCATCACCTCGTCCATCACAATGCAAGGATCGCCTAGTCTTTGATTGCTCCTTCACTTACTGGCGGCCTCCTCCCTTAATGAGCAACTCCTCCCGGGTCCAACCCTCAGGCCTTCGCTCATCGGGGTCCTCACTGCGCGATTCTCGGCAGTATGCTGTCGCCATCAGTAGAGATATCCGGGCAATGTTCCATCAGGTTTGTCTCCTACCGGAGGACCGGCCATTGCTGAGGTTCGTCTGGAGAAACCCTGCGAAGAGAAGAGCAACCTAACATCTACCAATGGCAGGTCTTGCAGTTTTGGTACAACAAGCAGCCCATGCTGCGCAACCTTTGTGCTGCAGAAGCATGTCAAAGACCACGCAGAGGGAAACGAGGACATCCTGCCAGTCCATAGAGCAGTCGTTCTATGTGGACAACTTGGCTACAAGCCCAAGCCGATGGAGAGCGAGATTCCCACCATGCGCCACGTATACAAGGTGCTGGCCAGACAATATGATCCTCTGGGAGTCATCATTCCCTAAACAATGCAGGCCACGGTCCTCGTCCAGAAACTCTGGGCGAAGAAGAGGTGTTGGGACGACCCAAACCTTCCTCCACCCACAACCTTCCTTCCCGGCCTGGTCTAGTTGGAGAGGGAACTACCCCATGCTGGAAAAAATCTCCCTACCGCGAACGAGCTAACGCACCACAAGCAGGACACCGCCAACTGAAGGCACAGACTATACAATGCATGTCTTCTGTGACGCCTCCGAACAGGCATACGGTTCGGTAGTTTACCTCACACAATGAAGAGTGATGAAACTGTCCATAGTCTCATTCCATTATGGCAAGGTATTGGGTGGCCCCAAAGTGCCAGCAGTCGATCCCACGATAGATTTCTGTGCAGCATTGACAGGAGCCCAGCTGTCCTTTCTCATTCATCGAGAGCTCACCCTAAGCATCACCCAGACCTTCCTTTGGACTTAACCTGGCTGACATCAGTCCTGCTGGTTTCAAGGTTTTGTTGGAACCAGAGTTTCAGAGATTCAGGACCTGACGTCCTTGCACACCTGGCGATATGTGGAACACGGCGCAAAAATCCAGCCGACGATCTCACCCGCGTTGAGACCTTGGCTGAGCTGGCGGTAACAAATCAATAGATTCAAAGGCCATACGTTCCTCCGTGGTCCACTTAAAAAATTGGCCATCGATTCCCACTCACCAGGAGATGGTGGCGTCATTGTCAAATGATGGTGGAGTCACTTCTGGACACCAATTCCCCAGAAGCTACTTACCGGCTCTTCATGTCCGCTAGAAGTGGCGCCAACCCTACTGATGACCTCCTCCAGGACACTGTCGTGATGATCATTGATCCTCAGCTGCCACGTGCTCCATTGGCCCGTTGGAAAGGTGGTCAAGTTGAATGCCAGTGCCCGATGGATGCATTTCGGTCCGGCTGAGGTCCAAGTGGGGGACAAGACTTACCTGCGACCAGTACCATGCTTGTCCGGCTGCGCCAGCTATTCCAGACGACGACGCCAATCCAGAGACTTCTGTAGCACCTTAGGGAATGTATTTTGTTTACATAATAGCCATGCTATTCAGGGGGCGGCTGTTGTAAATTCCCTGTTAGTTTGTTATATCGTATCGCATATAGATATATTATGTATATTGTTATTTCCATTCAGGCACTTGGGACAGCCCAGGTAGCGCCGTAGGGTCCTAGAGTTTTACTAGGTGCACGGGACTACGTCAGAGTTGGTTGTGCCTCGATTGCATAACCCGCAACGAAAGAGAATGTGTTCGTGAAGATTGAGTTAATACTGCAACGTATATTTACGTATATTTATGTATAATAAATGTTATGTGCAGTCCACAATTCTGTTCCATATAGTGGCCGTGATTTGTGTGTTGAGCTGGGGCAGCTAGTGTATATAGAGCTGCACCTCGTGCAGACATTGCATATGTGTACATCACTGCCGCGCCGTTGTCGGCTGTTGTATTGCACTGTGTTAACGTGTGTATGTTGAAGCTATTTATGCCAGTTATGTTTCTATAGAATTTATGGTATATTGCCAGTACTGAAGCCCGGTGTTTTAGTATTTACATCTTAATTATTTGTCTATTTTCTTATTCTGTCTTACAGAAAAATTATTCGTACATATATTCATTCATTCCTTCATTCATCTGATTATTCATTGAAGCCATCGTTGATGTTATTCGCCTATTCAAGATATACAAACAACAAAAACTGTTGCCTGTGTATGCGTCTCTGACCGGAGTTGCCGTCCTGGATAAAGTGGTCCCAGGCACACACGAGCATTCTTCAATAGGGGGTGTCACTTCCTGTTATGGTAATTTTTGTTATTTCGTTTTTTTTTAATAATGCAATTTATTCCATATTCCTTTATTCCATTTCACTTTTTTTAACCAGATATGAACAGATAATCATGATAGGACTGATGGTTCGGCCTATGGCAAATTAGATATTCATGTATTATTAACTCAATAAGTAGTAACATTTATTATCTTGGTGCTCAGCATCGCCTCCTTAATTAAAAGAACGTTTCGAACATTGAAGTAGTGTAGAACGACCAAAGAATATTACATTTCTGTGATTTTCAGACCAAGTTTACCAAATCTTGTTATGCTTCAAAGGCTTAACATAAATAAGACATTAATCAGCCTACTTGATTAGATCATAATAATAAATGTGGCAATGCACAATTGTTCTGGCTGCAAGCCGGTTACACATTAAAAAGGTTAACACACAAGGCCATGGCCGCCTTAATGCACGGGCTTACCTGGGCTGAAGCCCCAGGACCTACAACCATCAGGGGGCCTATAAGGAGCTGCAGTAAATGTTTTTTTGTTTTTTTTTAATAGCTGGCTTCTATGGATAGGCTCCTTCGATCGGTGTAGGCCAAAGACAATGTGATTTTTTGTTTGGGGCTTACAAAGATCACTTAGAAAAGCACTTTTAAAAATCACTTTGAGGCAAACTGTTGAGTCTTAAGTTGATCAAATTGCGTTATAAATCAAATGTATTATTAGTATCTGAGGCCTATCATGAGCCAAGAAAAAAGGGGGCCACTAGTGGTAGCTGGGCCCAGTGGCCACTTGACACCACAGCCACAGTC
>OLKM01006368.1:0-14457 GCA_900291075.1 Melanogrammus aeglefinus
GAACCTGATGTGTTAAGCCCAACACACACCAGCACCGAAGCGGCGCGGCAAAAAGGACGTACACATTATTTTGGAAGTGCTAGCCAACACCGGCGGCGGCTAGAGGCGCGGCAGCCCTTGGCGGTGCACTGCCCCACTAGGCTTCACACCACTGTTCTAATCCCTAGCGTCGCCGCCCCTGAAAAGCTGCTTTTTTTAAAGCTGTTTGGTACATCCCGGCAAGTTTGTTGATCTTCTTCTTTCAAAACATATCACAACGGTGCTGCAGCGCGCCGTGTCCTATTGGTGCTAAGGGTGGCAAATGATGCTTGTTAAATGCGCACCAAGCTCAAAGTCCAACACACACCGGCTTGAAGCGGTGCGTCAAAAAGGAGGCCTCCATATTTCAGACGTACTAGCCCACACCGGCGGTTGCTAGACACATGCAAAGGGACAGCAATTGACACACGTGAAATGCGCACCGAGGCGCTTCGGCGCCGGTGTGTGGCCCGCTTTATGCGGCATAACACCAACAGCAGAACAGTTATCCAAATAAAAAAGAAGTGTACAACACTTGCGTTACAGTGTGTGTATTCACACACACACGTGGCGCTCGCACGGTCGTAGCTCATTGTGCAAAGCAGAGAAAGGGGAGGAAACATGTCCCCGTATGACGACATACAGGGAAAAATTCCAAATCGGCACGTCTGAGATTAGATATTTCAAAGGGCAGTGCAGGATAGCAAGTGCTCGTTTTACACTTAACGCCAATTCTAGCTACAGGGGGACCATAGGCAGGCTAGGGAAAATCATATTATTGATAGAAAACCTGATAAAGTGAAATTGTCATGCCATGGGACCTTTTAAGAACCTAATCTGTGGTGACAAGATGGTCATCAAGCAGTGGCAAGCTGTTTCATATTGCTACTTAACTTTACACTACATATTGTGTCGTGCCCACTGTAGAGGAAATATCAACTTAACCACTTAGTCTTCGGACAATTTCTGCCATTTTTTAGTTTTTGCACTGTACCTACTCTAGAGCACTGCTCCTTCATAGTATGATATCTAATCACATGCTTGGTCTCTTTGGAAAGCTGAGAACCTGGAGAATTGTATGACATTCAGACATCAGAATAACTCGTGATGCTGTGTGTAAAAGCAGATCAACAAAGCATAAAAGATGAAGTCTCCAGCTCCTTTTATGTAATGATATGTAAACAATACTGTAAACAAAAGTGAACCCAAACATGTAGAAGCATAATCTTAGTATCAAATGAAAGGTTACCCTCTCGGCTTTCTTGTGAACCATTTAGATGGCATACCAGATGTTCTATGTAATGAGACAGGCAACATCACACAAAAATCAATTTTTTTGCTATTCCGCCTATGCAATTTTGACAAAGAAAAAGCTCAAACAAAGTGTTTTGGCAATTAATTCTACTTAAAAAGTGCAAACTGCAATGGTATGAAACACCAAAACTGAAATAGTAAAAAAATACTATAAATAACTATGTACAAATAATAATACAAAAAAAAATATTTACATTATACCCTCCCTTCCTCCCCCTCCTTTCTTCTCCGGGCGTTTAGCCATCTTTCAAAATGTTCATTAAACCAAACCTACAAAAATATATAAAATATATAACCGCAGCGGGGATTAACGGGGTCCGAGCAAAATGAAAAGTCAAGAACACACTAATGGAAGATATATAATTATGAATGAAAGATGTTGATGCTTCCCTTAATGCCATACTGTGCCTTGCCTTTCAGGTGACTGGCCTGCAGTGCAATGGCCGAATGTCATGTTCAGCTTGTTCATAGTTGTCTAATCGGGATTCGAACTCTCAACAAAATGTCTCTTGATAAGGACAAAACATCCAGAAAACTCCAAGCAAACATTTCTCAAATGAATTAAGGGCTTTCTTAAAAGAAAATATCTGAAAAATCCTTTTTAATTCTGGGGAAATTAAACCTTTGTAGTCAAGAACACTAACGGAAGAAATATAAATTTGACAGAGTTAATTATGTAGAAAAAATGATTCATGAAAAGAGATACGGTCGAGGGGAGGACGATCTCTTTGCATCAGAGGAGAACACTCAGTGCCCTCTGTTCGATTCCCTAACCGGTAGGAGCGCCCCGATAATAATAATAATAATACATTTTATTTATAAGCGCCTTTCAGGGCACGCAAGGACACTTTACAAAACAGATTGGATTAAAATCACACAAATAGTTAAAATACAAGTTAAAAACACAAAAAATCAACACAATAAAAATAGGCAGTTGAGTTTTAGAGGGAGTAAGCAGTCCGGAACAGGTGGGTTTTGAGTCTGTTTTTGAATGTTGTGAGAGAGTCACAGTTGCGGAGGTCCGGTGGGAGGGTGTTCCAGACCTGGGGAGCAGAGCGGCTGAAGGCCCTGTCCCCCATAGTGCTGAGGCGGGCAGGGGGCACAGAGAGGTGGATGGAGGAAGAGGATCTGAGGGAACGGGTGGGGATGATGACATGCAGGAGGTCAGAGAGGTAGGGAGGGGCGAGGTTGTGGATGGCCATGAATGTGTACAGGAGGAGTTTGTAGTTGATGCGACATTTAATGGGTAGCCAGTGGAGGTGTTTGAGGACAGGGGTGATGTGAAGATGTGTGGGAGTCTTCGTGATGATGCGGGCGGCTGAATTCTGGACCAGTTGGAGTTTGTGAAGAGTCTTTTGAGGGAGGCCGAAGAGGAGGGAATTGCAGTAGTCAAGGCGGGAGGTGACGAGGCTGTGGACAAGGACGGCGGTGGAGTGGGGGGTGAGGGAGGCGCGGAGTCTATTGATGTTGCGGAGATGGAAGTAGGCGGTGCGGGTGGTGGTGTTGATGTGAGAGTGAAAAGAGAGTGTGCTGTCGAGGATGACACCCAGACTCTTTACCTGAGGGGAGGGGGAGACTGAGGAGCTGTCGATGATGAGGGAGAAGCTGTTCACTTTGGAGAGGGTGGATTTGGTGCCGAGGAGGAGAATTTCTGATTTGCTGCAGTTTAATTTAAGGAAGTTTGAGTTGAACCAGGTTTTTAATTCTGAGAGACAGGAGGTGAGGGAGGGGGGTGGTAGTGAGGAATTGGGTTTACAGGATAGGTAGAGCTGGGTGTCATCCGCGTAGCAGTGAAACTGGATGTTATATTTACGGAGGAGGTGACCAATGGGGAGGAGATAGATGATGAAGAGGAGGGGCCCCAGGACTGATCCCTGGGGCACACCTGCTGTGACGGGGGAGGGTTCTGAAGTGAAGGATTTGAGCTGTACATACTGAGTGCGGCCTGTGAGGTAGGAGTGGAACCAGCTGAGGGGAGTGTGGGAGAGGCCGATGGAGGAGAGTCTACTGAGGAGGATGGGGTGTGAGATGGTGTCAAAGGCAGCACTGAGATCAAGGAGGATGAGGATGGAGACGGAGCCAGACTCTGGCGAGAGTAGTAATCATGTGAATCATGTGTTGGTCCTTATAGCCCTCCATTGTCCGGGGAAATATTGGTTGGTGGAAATAGTCCAGTTGCTGTGCAGCCAGCCTTGACCCCTGCCTTTACGCAGGGATCTTCTGACGCAAGCGCATGGGGAAATCTTCCATCCTCATCCGGAGTGCATGGCTCTGTGGGCCTGGCCCGTGAAAGGATGAACCTAACGACGGCTGGACTCCCATGGAATGTCATTACGACTATCCAGGGTGCCAGGGCTTCCTCTACGCGTTACGCATATGACGGAAAATGGCGTGCGTTCGAGGAGTGGTGCGCGAAAGCTGGGGAAATAGCTTTCCAGATTCCCGTGCCTGTTATTTTGACGTTTCTACAGGACTTGCTGGATAAAGGCCGGGCTTTCTCCACTGTCAAAGTGCACTTGGCCGGCGGCCGCTATATCGGCTTGTCACATGGGGAAAAAACGGCAGGCCAGCACCCTATCGTTTGCCGGTTTATGAAAGTTGCACGCCGTCTTCGGCCGGTGTCACGGAGCTTGGCTGCTCCGCGGGATTTATCTACGGTGCTTAATGCACTGTCACGCCCACGGTTTGAGCCCTTACAACAGGTAGAGCTTAAGACGCTCTCGTTTAAGACGGCTTTGTTGCTCGCGTTGGTTTCGGCTAAACGTGCGAGTGACATCCATTCGCTGTCGGTTAGCCCGGCATGTATACAGTTTTTGCGGGGGAACTCAAAGCTTTTTTTAAAACCGAATCCTGCGTTTGTTCCCAAGGTATTCGACTCTGCGTTGTCATACCACCCTATTGAGCTGTTGGCTTTCCATTCTCCGCCTTTCTCGTCCCAGGAGCAGGAGCGGCTGAATGCTCTCTGCTCGGTGCAGGCTTTATGCGTCTATGTTGATAGGACGGCTGGATTCAGGAAATCGGAGCAGCTGTTTGTATCATGTGCTACGTCACACCTGGGGAAGCCTCTCTCGAAGCAGCGTTTATCAAACTGGATCCTGGAGGCTATAGCCATGGCTTATAATAGTGATGAATCAGACGACAATAGCGGAATACAAACCTTAAATCGCAGTTTTCTACAAAAAAAATAGCAATGTTTCGGTTTTCTATTTTTCGGCTGCTTTGTATAAGATGGCTTGTGCATATACACAATGTAATTACACTAAAATAATGATGTTCGATTTCGGTGGACTCTTATGAACATTTCAATACCCAACATGAAGTATCAACTCATTGCTAAGGACATCCACGATGACAATAAAGTAAGAATGCACCAAGGGAGGGGAGGGTGAGGGGGGCTATTTTGACCTAAGACACTATGATATATTTGATTTATATTCGCTAAACATATTTATTTCACAGATGGTTGACATTGATGATATTCCTGAGATCGCCTTCAAACGGTGCATGACATGACTATATCACCCAAACTTATGATGCCGCAAATTGACCCAGCAGGTTGGGGGGGAAGGGGTGGTGTAACTGAAACATGCCCACCGGCGGGATTTGACGATTAAGTGGATAACTCACTGTGAAGCTTATTATACATATGTTGTCCCCCTCTCTGAATAGATAGCGGTCGCAAAATAACTTGTTGGGATCCTCCGTCCCTCCCTGATGGAGAAATCCTCAGTCATTTTAAGGCACCCTACCGGCACGAGGATGAAGTGAGATACGCTTGTGAAATTAACTTCACCATTGAGGGAGACATCAAGACCTGTGAGAACGGACAATGGACCGGAGAGACTAGGGGCCCTATCTTGCATCCGGCGCAATTGACTTAATCACTGGCACATGTGTCATTGCTAGTTTGCAACTGGCGCGAGTGTTCTTTTCCCTCCTGCACCATGCTTCGGTGAATTAGGGAATGATCTTGCGCCCCAAGGGGCGGTTTGGCGAAAGGAGGAGGCGTGTTCTGGTGCAAATGTTCCCTGGTGCTATCTTGCAGTTTCAGAAACCTCTTGCGCCACAAACCAGAAAATACCTGGTTTAAAGTCAGTGGCGAGTTGTTCAGATGCTATTTTAAGGGCGCATGCATAATGTTGCTTGTGCACCTCGCGCATACACTTCTCTCATCTACCTAGCCACACATTCTTGGTAAATTATTTGGGAAAGAACAGCTGATACAGTGGTAATAAGTTGTACTTTTAAAATCAGTGCATCTGCAAACACCGTACAGCAAACACATATTTTCTTGACACAGACATTGTGTACATGAACATAACTTTTAGGATTAATGAGTATTTGATCATGAGAAAACATTATTTTACCACGAGTGAGTGTTAAAAAGAATGAATGAATGCGCGTGTGCATGTGTAACACGCGCGCGCGCGTGCGTGTGTGCATCCATCTGTTTCAACACACGCAAACTAAACAAGTAACGCATAATAAAGTCCATGGCAATGTATATTAACGGGGGGACACATGCACATTAGGAGCACAAGTCAATAACGATAATGCATACAATACTGATAAGAAATGATGTTTATAATGTATTGCATATATCAGGCGTTGGCAACCTATGCACGCGTGCCACGGATGGCACGCCGCAGAATAAACACTGACACGGCACCTCAGTGTTATTACGATACTCACTTTATCTGTCCCGTTTAAAAAAAAAAAGCCGGCTTTTGACTGCCGGCACTTAGAACCGGAGGACACCACTGGATTTGATGTTATAGTGTGGCCATTGGTCAGGTTGCAGCGGGAGAATTTCAGATCAAAGTGTGTGACGTGACCAAGCGCACTGTCCGCTGTCTTCGTGCTGACATATGAATGAATGAGAGAGCGTGATATTGTGAACAATGGCAACACCCGCTGCAGCTAAAACTAGGCCATTCCAGTGCTGCTGGACACAAGAGTTTGGTTTTGTATTTGTGAAGGACCGTGCTGTGTGCACTTTATGCTGTGAGAATGTTGTGTGCATAACTTCAAGTGTTAAGCGTCATTTTGAGACGAAGCACGAGAAGACCTTCAAAGACCAAGCAGACAAAGTAGAGTCAATCAAACGTGCTGTGTATATGAAAAACAAGCTAGCTCCTTCAAGGTTTTTACCACTGCTTAAGATCACGGGACAGAAGCAAGCTATCGCATTGCGCATTGCATTGCAAAGCATGGGAAGCCGTTTACAAATGGCAAATTTATTAAGGAGGCTTTTCTCAGTTGCTAGATGCTCTTTTTGAAAGCTTGCCAAATAAAGAAACAATCAAGTCACGAATAAAGGACATTCCCACGTGAGCTAGAAGTGTTCAGCGACGTATTGATGAAAGGGCTGAAAATGTCAGAGCTCAGCAAACAGCTGGATTAAAAGATGCTGCGGTAATTAGCATTGCAATTGATGAAAACGTGGATGTGAATGACATTCCACATTTGACAGTCATGGCAAGGTACTGTGATTCAACTGTCAGAGAGGAACTATGCTGCTTGAAGCCTATGCCTGACACTACAAAAGGTGAAGACGTAGCCATGGCATTAATTGAACATTTTGAAGAATGAGGGATTAACATCAGAAAAGTGTTTGCAGTGACCACAGACGGCGCCCCCGCTATGGTTGGGAGACACAAGGGAGCTGTCAAACTGATAGAAGAAAAAGTCGGCCACCCCATCATGAAACTCCACTGCATAATACATAAGGAAAATCTGTGTGCAAAAAAGTCAAATTCCGATCTCAACGAAGTTATGGCCACGGTGACAAAGATTATTAACATAATAGTGAAGCGATCTGCACTGACGCATCGGCAGTTTCAGCCCCTGCTCGAGGAGCTGGACAGCGCGTACACAGATCTGCCTCTCCACTCAGCAGTGAGATGGCTGAGTTGCGGAAAAGTTCTGGAGCGATTTGTCAGCTGTCTTGATGCTATCAAGGCCTTTCTGGCTGAAAAGAGCTAAAATAATCCAGAACTGGAGGACGAGAAATGGATTGTGAAACTTATGTTTCTGGCGGACGTTACGGGACATCTGAATGTGCTCAATCTCAAGACTGCAAGGTGCAGGACAAACTGTTTTGGACATGTTTGAGACATGGACGGCTTTTGTCGGTAAGCTGGCAGTATTCTCAGATGACATTTCCACCTCCACATTCCGCTACTTCCAACACCTGAGAGAGCTGTCCTCCCTGCGCAACATCAACACCGCTGAAATAACAGTGTACATGCGTGTGCTGGAGGCGGAGTTCACAACGCGATTTGTGGATTTTAAAAAGGTACGGACCAATGTTCTCTATCTTGATCAAGCCCGACAGCGTCGATGGACATGATTTAGATGCTACTCTGATCGACTGGATGGATACAGAGGGCATGGAAATGCAGCTGATTGAGCTGAAGAGCTCAACACTGTGGGTGACCAAGTTTTCAGAGCTCAGAAAACAGTTGGAAGCCACACCAGTGAAAGATCACGGAGCCCACATCCTCACCTGCTGGGCATCTGCACCTGAGAAATTCAGCTGTCTCCGGGGCATTGCATTGGCGCTGCTGTCAGTCTTCGGGTCAACATATCTCTGGGAGCAGGTGTTCTCACACATGAAACATGTGCTCAGCCCCACCCGCAGTCGGTTAACAACGGAGTACTCTAAGGCATGTTTGCAACTCAAAGTAACTAACTACAAGCCACAGATCACAGAGCATCTGATAATTTGATGTTGCCTCAGCCTACACTAGTTTTAGTTTAAATATGTAGCTGTTTTTCAGTCTTTGAAATGTTGATGTGGCTTTTTTGTTAAGAATACAGATACTTCTATTGTTGAGAATCAAATTCCAGGTATTTTGGAAATGTTTTTGTATTTTGTGTCATAATTTATTTTTGCGTTATTGTTGATAAAACCCAGGGATCACACTGACTGTCTGGTAGGCATCTGATAATTTGATGTTGCCTCAGCCTACACTCGTTTTAGTTTAAATGTGTAGCTGTTTTTCAGTCTTTGAAATGTTGATGTGGCTATTTTGTTAAGAATACAGATACTGTTATTGTTGAGAATCAAATTCCAGGTATATTGGAAAAAAAATAGTATTTTGTGTCATAATTTAACTTTGCGTTATTGTTGATAATGGCACAGTAGATGAGAAGAAAATTTCAAACTGGCACTCCATGTCACAAAGGTTGCCGACCCCTGCGCTAAACTATTAGGTTGTAAGCATTGTGAAAAAGTTTGCAAAGGGTTATGGGACAGTGGCGGCTCCTGACAAATTTCTCAGGGGGGGCAAAAGTTGTGATGATGGCTAAGATGACCCATTCAATGGGAAGAAGAGGAAATGACACACTGCTATTATTATGAACATAACTGTATTTGGCTGGCAATAATGCAATCAATACACAACTATTTACAATTCAACATTTGGAGAGTACAACATAACACATCTCATCATCTAAGAACACACTCACTCATCACTTGTATTGCAATTTAGCTCGCCTCTCTTTCAAGCAAGCAAAGCGATCAATAACCCTCTCGTTGAAATCAGGCATGTTCCTGACCAGCTCTCTCTCCATGGAAAGCATGCCCAATGCATTCAGATGTTCCTGTCCCATTGTATTTCTCAAGAATGTCTTGATCCTCTTTAAGGTGGAGAAACACCTTTCAGCTTCAGCTGTTGTCATCGGAGTGGTTATGAGGATGTTCAACAGCGCCACAGTCTCAGAGAAGGTTTCCTGGAGGTTGTAGCTCTGTAGAACCTGGTACAGAGCCAGTTCACCGCAGCTGCCCCTGAAGTCTGGACTTTCATAGATGAGAGAAAGCTCAGTCCTGAGCCTCTCCTTGTGTAGCATGGGGTATGCCCTCACGGTGGTATTCAGAGCCGCTTCAGGGAATGTTGTCCGATGCGCGTCAAACAGCTCTGCCTCTAAGCAGCACGGCACTCACAAGGTGGCTGTTGAAGGAGAACCTGGCTTTGGCATGGCCCAGGATTGTGTCACAGATGTCACTGTTTAAATTATAAAAATGTATAGTCAGTAACACACAATTGTTAAAAAAAGAAAAGAAAAAAAAAAACTACTAGTGATGGCATGAATGTGGCCATGATCTTACTGTATCTACTGTCATCCAAAGTTCATCACAAAGTATTGTATTTTGTTTTTCATGCGGACTTATTACTGTATCCTTGTGTGCGTATAAATGGACAAGTAATGGGAGTAATTACTGTGATCCAACTGTAAAAACAGAGAGCTGTGACTTATATCACTTGGTTCCAACACTTGAGTATTGCCTACATCATTGGTCAGTAATGAATGCAGATACCTCTTTGACAGCCTCTGTTTCTCTTGTTCTCCCAAGGCACTCCTTTATCTTTTGATACCTGGGGCTTCTTGCTGCTGCTGTTGAGAGGAGCTTTGGACCCTGAAGGGAGACAGATCAAAAGTGTTAGAATATGAATGAGACAGTATGTCAGTGTCATTATCAATAATTACTATCTTAAATTTTTTTTTATCTCACCTGATGGCCTGAATACTGCTGGTGAAGTTCTGCAGGGAAAAAACTAAATCTTCATCCTGCAGCATCCTCAGGAAGCCAGACGCCTCCCTCACCGTGGTGCTGTCAAAGGTGCTGTCTGACCTGATGGTCTCAAAACACTATGAGGTCGCCCAGGTTCTGATAGACAGTGCTCACGATCCTGCTGTTGAAGTTCCATCTTGTGGATGATGCTCTAGGCAGCCTTCGTGCACAACAATCTGGTTCGAGAAGGGCTGTGCGTTTTGGCCTGACGCGGGTTAAAAAAAACTAGAAATCCCACCAAGGTCAGAGAAAAAAACTCTCAGAGCGTTAGCCACTTCACAACCTGCTAGCCCATAGTTTTCCGCTCGTACAGCTCCGGGAAAAATCCACGACTGTATGTTTTCCCCGCTTTTGTTGTACACCTGCTTAATGTTTTAAATTTGGTCTCTTGGTCCCAATTCTTTAACAGCCAATTTATCCCGCATTGCTTCGACGACTGAACGTTAAGTCCCTCAGGAGAAAACGATGGAGTTGCAGTGCCCAGCCATGGATGATTCAGGCGTTCTCTCCGCCGGACGGCGCGCGCTGTACGTCCGAAGCACGCATCAGTGCGTATGACGAATTCACGGTTAGGGCAAGCCCCCCCCGGAGCCCATAGAAATGCATTGTATCGTTCCAATTTTGGAAAAAAAGAGTCTCAACGTGTAAAGTCTAGGAGAGCGCCTGGGGCATTTTTCAATCTGACTGATATCGCCCCAAGGGGCGGCGGCTACTGGTTGGACAGTGACATCCAGCTGCTGATGCGTCGCAGCAGATATTCAGGCTGCTGTTTGGACTATACTATTAAGACTTTAGACGGCAAAATAAACTCTTTTCGCTCTTTTTTTTTCCGTCCTTGGCTTAGCTAGGGAGGGAGCGGTGCCACTATCGGCCCACTAATGGGCCAGCCGCCCCTGTTATGGGATGAGTAGCTCCTTCACTCGTCAAAAAGAATAAGTATACAGTCTTGCACCTTTGCTGTTTATTAAATTTTTGCTAAAAATAATTGCTACCGACTTGACGAATGATTGCCTTGGTTCCAGGCTTGAAACTCTTTATAACGATTTTTACGAAAAGTCAATGGAGAAAATGAATGGGAAATTTACCTCTGGTGCATGACATGACTATTTCACTCAACCTTATGCCAAAAATTTACCCAGCATGTTTGGGGGAAGGGGTGGTGTAACTAAAACATGCCAACCGGCGGGATTTGACGATTAAGTGGATAACTCACTGTGAAGCTTATTATATGTTGTCCCTCTCTCTGTATAGATACCGTTCCCAAAAGAACTTGTTGGAAGCCGCCGTCGCTCCCTGATGGACAAATCCTCAGTAGTTTTAAGCCACCGTACCAGCACGGGGTAAAAATTAAATACGCTTGTGGAAGTAATTTCACCATTGAGGGAGACATCAAGACCTGTGAGAACGGAGAATGGACCGGAGAGACTAGATGTCTTCGTGAGTATTCTCTAAACCTTTAAGTCAAATTGAGGTCAATGTTACGATACTGTCTAGTCACAGTTGTTACTTGAACACACACAGCATTGATCATTGTCAACTGCAATTAATATCTAGAACGAGATTTCAGTTAGAAATTGAGTACTCAACTTGCATTTGAATAATGACTGTTAATAAGGACAATTCATATAAAAAGAACTAGAACAATAAGGTTTATCCAACTATGATGTACATGGAACTTTTCATATTGTTTCAGCCCTCGCTGGCATTGCAACCGGTTAGGGGAGAAGAAGCAGCGCTAGAGGCAGATCTACTGGGAAAGTCCCGTGGCAGTGCCCCCCGCAGATGAGTTTGTATAAAATAATTACGATTCTAAAGGCCAATTTCTGATTACTTAAAAAAATCGGTTCACCCTAGCCTGAGAAAAAGGCAGAAAGTGTCCTCTGGCACAAACTAAGTAAAGAAACCTTCCAACTACCACAGTGCATTGTCGCCGCCTGTTTCCGCGTTGGAGGGGGAGGATCCATGGTCCTTAGGGCAAGCAAACTTAGCCCTGTAAACTTATAATGTAAACATATCCCTATGATACTGTTTGACTAGTTTCGACTTCTGCCCTCGTTTTTTCAAAGGCTACCATTTGTATCATAAACTGGTACAGCATAAAAACAATTGCTAATTACAGTAGCTAAGCATGTCAAGCATTTGTACTCAACGTATATCGCCAGGATTAAATAAAGTGTTGATCTTATACAGTAGGCCTAAATTTAGTAAACAGCACTTGGGTTAGTGAAACAAATCACAAACAACAATGTCAAAATATCACAGTCATCTTGAGCATCTACGCCTCCTGGTAGCCACGGTACGCCCATCTTGGGAGCTGGGTAAATTCGCTCTGTAATGGCCAGGACAACACAGGAAGCGCGATACCTGGAAGTAAGCCTTTTGCAGCATTACACAGACTTCGACAAGCTAAAAGTAACTCGTAGCCTATGCTCTGCCAAAAAAGATTGGCTAGCTTTCAGATAACTGCATTGGCATGCTCTCCCGGGACTGAAAACTTTTGTAGCCAATGGGTGTATAAAAAACAGTACTTACTACACTATTACTCTATGGCTCAGACGACCGTCTGTTATCTCCCGGCGGTCTTTGACGGCGTTCCAGTTTCACTTTCTGGGTGCCGGAAATAAGTGATCCAGTACCCAACTGTTTAATAGCTAAAGCCTGAAAGCCTGGGTGAGAGGTTTACACAACATGGCCCTCCTCGGCTAGATTCAGACCATGTTATTTCTAGGAGATACTGGCACAGGAATCTGTTAGATCAAACAGAGCAAACCGCGCGCTCGCCTCTCGTCCCTAGGCAAGCCCCACCTGTAGCCGCAGTAGCCTCCTACTCTATTTGTGTCAATATCTTTCCTGGCCATATTCTTGCTTGAACTAATAGCCCTGAATAGCCAAATCAAATTTGTTCTCTAGCTAAAGGTGTGAAGAAACATGGCAGACATTGTAATAAATATCCCTTCGCCACCACCCCCACCCCTCCCCCCCACCTCATTGCTTATTGGTGGGCTCACAAATTTGCGGAATCAGTGGTTGTAATCCTCGCGACTCTAGCAGGCAAAGCAAGTTCTTACAGAAATGACGGTTCAAACGCGCGTCATCAGGAAACCAGGGCCAAGGAAGACGGAGAGAATTTTTAATTATAATATAATATAATATATATTACAATAACGATTTCAGTTTTTGATACCATTATTCATCATTAAAAAGTTAATTTATAAGTAAGGTAATCTCTATTATAGCCAGCAGAATACAACAATCAGTGCAGTTGGGTACTGTACATGTACGGGGGCTGCATGAATTTAGCTGCCAACTACAGCGTGATGTTGACAACGCACTTAAAAAGATGTTCAATTCAAAGACAACTAAGGCTGTGTTAGTGTTAAATGAAAAAGCCGGGTTCCCCAAAATACCAGGTTTTATTGTGGTGACGAAGACCTTGAGGTTCCCCCAAAACAATTATATTTACTTAACAAAGTAAATCTGCAGAGAAAATCATATCAAAACAACACAATAACAGGTATGTCATTCACGGATATGGCTGCGCAAGTGAGTGACAACCGTGACAGGGGAATCGAGAGGCTACTCATACATTTGCACACGACAAAGGCCTATAAAAACACACACACACACACACAATAAACCTCGGCAAAATCAGAAGCCGGCACATTGGTGTAATGGTGACCATATAATGCAACCCCCTGTAGCCGGCTGGATGCCCCACTTGGGCTCTCCCAAACTCTGGAGACAAACAACGTTATCATCAAAAATGAGGGTTAGTTTTTTGAGGAAGAAAATAAAAAGAACCAAAATGAACAAAGCAAAAAAAAGGAAATCATAAATCAGGCACGGCCTACAGCTAAGATACATGGCAGTTATTATTGGTGTTTATGCAGAGATGACGTCAACACCAGCCTTCCAAGCTGCAAGTGGAAAATCCCAGCTTTCTTGCGCCATTCATGAGAGCACCGGCCCCCATGGGTCAGCCCCCTCGAAATTCCTGAAGTATACCGAGTTGCAAGTGAATGACACACTCTCAACAAATATGGCTTTGCCCGTGAAGAGAATTTATTTTCTTTGTATTGTGTACCACCCGTTGGTCAATATTTGAAGCTTTTAGAAAAAGAAGAATAAAAAAAGAAAAATATAAAAAAAAATAAAAACCCAAATATGCGAGCTTTTACATGCTGACATTATTCGGCGGTCACGTTCAATTTAATGCATTCAATAAGTCACAAGTGCGAACTCGGAAAGGCTGGTTTCCCGAGTCCATCTTGATCTAACACCAATAGCCGAGGCAAGGGCAAGGCAAGGCAACTCTACGTAGTATGCACTTTTCATACCACAGGCAACTCAAAGTGCTTCACATATAAACCATGTGTCATAAAATAAAAGATATTAGACTAAGTAAAAGAAAAGCATATGAAATAAATTAGTACAATAGATAGAAAAATAAAGGCAAATGTAATTTAAGATCAGATTCAACGGTTCTCTTGGTACCACAATGTCGGGACCCCAACCCGACCTAAGGAACTTGTCCTTTCTCTGGGACT
>OLKM01006369.1:0-14457 GCA_900291075.1 Melanogrammus aeglefinus
CTAACACTAACCTACCCTACCCTACCCTAACCCACCCTACCCTAGCCTAATACCCAACTCTGTTAAGGGTCGCGGTCCAGCGATGGAACAAATCCTGACAGGGTTTATAGCCATATTATCATATATGTCCATGTACATCATATATACATACATACATACAATAATTCTATGAGATACAAGACCGCCGCTCCGAATACATTATCCACATTATTACTCGGAGACTAAGAAATCAAAATACATTTGAATAGACTAGAGAACCATCTCTGTTGTATTATATAAAGTGTTTCATTGTCGTCCGCTTCGTCACCAGCCCGGGATCGAAGCCGTGGGAACATCTCAAGTTCGGACACATCGACCTCTTTCCGACCCAAGAGGTGAGGTCATCCAGGACATCTTCACTCGGGAACCCTAGATACCGCACCGTCAGACACAGGACTGGATGTAAAGACTGTGTCTTGCCAACGGTCACCCCTCAGATTACTCACAGTGAGACAATATTACGTATACCACTCTGATATGATAATCCTATGAGATTAGGATTCCTGATAGATAGATAGATGAATACCCTTATGGACCTAAGGGGAAATTCAAATCACCAGTTGCTGAATAGTCCACACACAGCAATACACATAGAAAATAACAGATTATGAAATACTTCATGCTCATGTTCTGTGTAGCTTTTTCATGCTTCATGTTTTATGTGTGACCTTGTCTAACCTCTACTTCTCGGCTGTTCATGAGCTTGTCCTGCGTCTTCCTGACCTTGTCCTGTCCTGACTATGTCCTTTGGTGTGTCCTGACCTTGTCCTTGGCTTGTCCTTGACCTTTGTCCTGGCTGTTCCTGCCTTGTCCTGGTTTCCTACCCTGTCTGGTCTTACCTGACCTGTGTCTGGTGTTTTCTGACACCTGTACCCGGTGTTTCCTGACTGTCCTAGGTTGCCTCTGAACCTAGTCCTGTCTTCCTGACCTGGTCCTAGGTTTCCTACCTTGTTCTGGTGTTCCTGACCTTGTCCAGTGTTCCTGACCTTGTCCTGGTCTGCCGGACTTGTCTGGTGTTCCTGACCTTGTCCTTGGTTGTTCCTGACCCTTTGTCCTGACTGTTCCTGCACCCTACTGTCCCATGCAGGTGAGCACAGACTTCGAGCTGATGAACTGCCCTCCTTCCATGCGCAGTTGCTCCCTCAACAACATTGCTGAGCCAGTGGCCAGACCATCCTGGGCCATTGGAACAACCGATCCAGCTCCTCACAATAAGCGTCCCAGGCGCAGGACGCCGTGAGCTTGCCTACGACCCCTGACCCTGAGCCTGCAGCCGACCTCCACCCGAGCTTTGACCTCTGCAATATGTAGGATTAAGGGCGTAAAGAGACGGAGCAGGGAAGAATCCCTCCACCTGCCAGATCCCTCCCCTACCGGTTCTCCAATGGATCGTTGCATTTCAAGCACCCTCATGATTGACAGGCACAGAAATTATCCAAACATCAGGAAGGTGGCCTATATTGCCAGCATTCATGGAGAGCGTACAATATCTAACTGCGCTCCATTAGGAGTCAATTACACAAACGCAAAATAGTAATGAAATGGGCGGATCATTTCAAACAAACTGGCCTGACGTGTAAACTTAAATCTTTCTACCGCCTTCAATACAAGAACAACATGTGACGTGTTTTTTTCACTAGATATTAAAGGGCCCCTATTGGATACGCACCAACGATGGGGAGGATTTCATAAGCCCTTTTAAAGAGGCCATCTTTGATAAGACTGTACTCCCTGGAGTCGGAGCTCCAACGATAATGACAATGCGGAACCTTTAAAATACAGGCTTAGCCTAATTGTAGGTTTCCAAAATTGAACACTGTCTGAGTAACCGTGTGTGAATGCTCTGAGTGAAAGGCGTCTAGCTCGGTGTCCTTAACAGACGAGCTAATCGGGGTCTACGTCTTCATTGAAGCTAACGTGAAGAGCGGCCCCCCGCCGGTCACAGGAGAACAAACAACTTCTGCTCGCTCAAACATCACCCTCGGGACCGGAGGGACTGCGAGCCTGGTATCGTCCGTCAACAGAAACTACTAGGCCCAATTCAAACGCTTCTGTGAGAAGTGAGTGGGACACGCGCACACACACACACACACACACACACACACACAACAGCACACACACACAACACACCACACACACAACACAACCACACACAACACCACCACCACACACACAACACACCACACACACACACACACACACTGTCTTCATAAACATAAACACACACACTGTGTTAACCGGGCCCGTGAGCGACACCACCTCCCGAACAGGACAACTTTGCTGGGCAAAAGCAAAAAAGGCTGTTTAATCCATTATTCAACAACAATTACTGACATATCATACAACACCGAAAAAAAACACTTTAGGAATCCAACGTTCTCTCCCCCTGTGGGCAGATCAGGCCGAGCTCTCTGAGTGCAACGACAGTGCGTCGCGTCGTAGGTTCGGCCATTGTCCGCGTCGTAGGTCGCATTGTCGCGTCTCCGCTAAGTCGCATTGGTCGCGTCGTAGGTCGCACTGGTCGCGATCAAGGTCGCTTGATTGTCGCCTCGTCTGGCTGTTTCAGCGCCGTGGTCGCAATGGCATGGCTCGGATCGCTCAAGTCTAAGCGCGGTCCTTTACTCAGTTAACTTTGCAGTGTCTGTTAACCGTTTTTTTGCGGCACACTTTGACCGACCAGGAAAGCCCATAGCTCTCTGGCGAAGTTCCTACAGCTTCTTTATTGCAAAATTTCTTTATATTGAAGTACGGCCAGGATCTATCAGTATCAATAATGTATTATTTTGTAATTTGGAGGGTATCTCAAATAACGTATTTATATACTTCATATATATACATACTTATTTTTATTGATTAATTTCATTAAGCCTACTAAGGTATATTATCGCAACCAAAGCACATTTGTTATAGATTTGCTATATTAGGTTGTAATTTGGCTTATTGAAATAATGTATTTTGATTTATAGAGCTTATTTGTATTGTTAAATGTCATGTAAGCACTTAATAAGGTAGTTATGTACAAAGTTCTTCGTGTAGAGAAGCGATGACTTATTTGTTAGCAAATATGTTACAATATAATTGTAAGGATGACGCTTAAATGCCGCAGATGGCTACAAGCGGTAGGGATGGTAGGTTAGTTGATCAAGAACCTGTGACTCGATTCCTCTCCATGTTGGAATAACCCTTTAGGCTCAATCATACAACCGACCGATAAAATACGACAGTGTTACCCCTTAGTATTTATTTGATAAAGAAACGACAGTGTTACCCCTTATGTTTATTTGATAAAAAACGACAGTGTTTTACCCTTTATGTTTTATTTGATATTAACAACGCGTGTTGCCCTTGTGTTTTTTTCGATGACGACCGCATGAAAATACGACCAGTGCTTTACCCCTATGTTCTATTTATAAAAACACGACCGTGTTACCCTTATGTTTTTTTTGATAAAAACGACGTGTTACCCCTTATGTTATTATTTGATTAAAAAACACATTTACACCTTATGTTTTTTTTGATCGACGAGCAGGACAATACAGACAGCTGCTACCCTATATTTTTATTTGATTTTGAAAAAAACGACGTGTTACACCCTTGTGTTTTTTTATTTGATAAAAAACGACAGTGTTACCCCTTATGTTCTTATTTGATAAAAAACGACATGTTACCTTATGTTATTATTTGTTAAAAAACGACAGTGTTACCCTTATGTGTGTTATTGATAAAAACTGACAGTTGTTTACCCCTTAGTTTTATTTGTAAAAACACAGTCGTTTACTCACCTATATGTTTTTTTGATGAACCGACGGATGAAAATACGACAGTGTTACCCATTATGTCTTTATTTGCTAAAAAAACGAACCAGTGTTACCCCTTGTGGTTTTTTTTTTTGATAAAAACGGACAGTTTACCCTAGTCTTTTAATTTGATTAAAAAACGACAGTGTTACCCCCCATTATGTTTTATTTCAGATAAAAAACGACAGATGTGTACCCCTTATTATGTATTTTGATAAACGACAGTGTTCACCCTCTAGTTTTATATTGATAAAAAACAACAGTCGTTACCCCTGTATGTTTTATTTGATAAACGACCGTGTTACCCCTTGCTGTTTTTTTGATGCCGACCGATGAAATACGACCAGTTTACCCTTATGTCTCTTATTTGATAAAACGACAGTGTACAACTTATGTGTTTTTGATGACGACGATGAAAATACGAACAGTGTTACCCCTTAAGTTTATTTGATAACAACAAACGCACAGTTACCCCTGTGTTTTTTTTTGAGTAAAAAACACAGTGTAACCCCTTATGTTTATATTTGATGAACAAACGACAGTGTTACCCCTTATTGTTGGTGTTTTGATAAATATTCAACATTGTTTTATTTTGATATAAAACGACGTGTTACCCCTTGTGTTTTCTTTTGATGCAGACCGTGAAAATACGACAGTGTTACCCCTTATTGCTTTATTTGATAAAACGACATTGTGTACCCCTTATGTTTATTTCGATAAAAAACGACAGTGTTACCCCTTATGTTTTATTTGATAAAAAACGACAGTGTTACCCCTTATGTTTTATTTGATAAAAAACGACAGTGTTACCCCTTATGTTTTATTTGATAAAAAACGACAGTGTTACCCCTTATGTTTTATTTTGATAAAAAACGACAGTGTTACCCCTTATGTTTTATTTGATAAAAAACGACAGTGTTACCCCTTATGTTTTTTTTGATGACGACCGATGAAAATACGACAGTGTTACCCCTTATGTTGTATTTGATAAAATACGACAGTGTTACCCCTTATGTTTTATTTGATAAAAAACGACAGTGTTACACCTTATGTTTTTTTTGATGACGACCGATGAAAATACGAGTGTTACCCCTTATGTTTTATTTGATAAAAAACGACAGTGTTACACCTTATGTTTTTTTTGATGACGACCGATGAAAATACGACAGTGTTACCCCTTATGTTGTATTTGATAAAATACGACAGTGTTACCCCTTATGTTTTATTTGATAAAAAACGACAGTGTTACACCTTATGTTTTTTTTGATGACGACCGATGAAAATACGACAGTGTTACCCCTTATGTTTTATTTGATAAAAAACGACAGTGTTACCCCTTGTGTTGTTTTTTTTGATAAAAAACAACAGTGTAACCCCTTATGTTTTGTCTGATAAAAAACGACAGTGTTACCCCTTATGTTTTATTTGATTAAAAAACGACAGTGTTACCCCTTATGTTTTATTTGATAAAAAACGACAGTGTTACCCCTTATGTTTTATTTGATAAAAAAACGACAATGTTACCCCTTAAGTTTTATTTAGGGCATTTAGCAGACGCATTTATCCAAAGCGACTTACATCAGTTAATAAACTCATTGACGGCAGAGTCAACCATGCAAGGCGACAGCCAGCTCGTCAGGAGCAGTTAGGGTTAACTGTATCTTTCTCAGGAACACATCAACACCCAGCTAGGAGGAGCTGGGGATCGAACTAGCAACCTTTTGGTTACTAGACAACTGCTCTACCTCCTGAGCTAAGCAGACCATGAATAGCGATATTGTTACCCCATTTAATTCATATGATAATAAATGACAGTGTTACCCCTTATGTTTTATTTGATCAAAAACGACAGTGTTACCCCTTATGTTTTATTTGATAAAAAACGACAGTGTTACCCCTTATGTTTTGTCTGATAAAAAACGACAGTGTTACCCCTTATGTTTTATTTGATAAAAAACGACAGTGTTACCCCTTATGTTTTATTTGATAAAAAACGACAGTGTTACCCCTTATGTTTTATTTGATAAAAAACAACAGTGTTACCCCTTACTTTTTTTTTGATGACGACCGATGAAAATACGACAGTGTTACCCCTTATGTTTTATTTGATAAAAAACGACAGTGTTACCCCTTGTGTTTTTTTTGTTGATAAAAAACAACAGTGTAACCCCTTATGTTTTGTCTGATAAAAAACGACAGTGTTACCCCTTATGTTTTATTTGATAAAAAACGACAGTGTTACCCCTTATGTTTTATTTGATAAAAAACGACAGTGTTACCCCTTATGTTTTATTTGATTAAAAACGACAGTGTTACCCCTTATGTTGTATTTGATAAATATCAACATTGTTTTATTTGATAAAAAAACGACAATGTTACCCCTTATGTTTTATTGATAAAAAACAACAGTGTTATCCCTTACTTTTTTTTTGATGACGACCGATGAAAATACGACAGTGTTACCCCTTTGTTTTATTTGATAAAAAACGACAGTGTTACCCCTTATGTTTTATTTGATAAAAAACGACAGTGTTACCCCTTATGTTTTATTTGATAAAAAACGACAGTGTTACCCCTTATGTTTTATTTGATAAAAAACGACAGTGTTACCCCTTGTGTTTTTTTTGATGACGACCGATAAAAAATACGAACAGTGTTACACCCTTATGTTTTATTTGATAAATATCGACATTGTTTGAATTTGATTAAAAAAACGACAGTGTTAACCACTTAAGTTTCTATCTTTTATTGATATAAAAAAAACAGTGTAACCCTTATGTTTTTTTCTGATGACGACCGATGAAAATACGACAGTGTTTACCCCTTATGGTTTTATTTGATAAAAAATGAAAAGTGTTACCCCTTAATGTTTATTTGATAAATATCGACATTGTTTGACGACCGATAAAAATACGACAGTGTTACCCCTTATGTTTTATTTGATTAAAAAACGACAGTGTTACCCCTTATGTTTATTTGATAAAAAACGACAGTGTTACCCCTTATGTTTTATTTGATAAAAAACGACAGTGTTACCCCTTATGTTTTGTCTGATAAAAAACGACAGTTTTATTTGATAAAAAACGGGTTAACTGTGTCTTGCTCGGGAACACATCAACACTCAGCTAGGTGGAGCTGGTGAACGAACTAGCAACCATTTGGTTAGTAGACAACTGCTCTACCTCCTGAGCTAAGCAGACCATAAAAAACGCTAGTTACCCCATTTATTTCATATGATAAGAAATGACAGTGTTACTATATTTTATTTGATAAAAAACGACAGTGTTAAAGCTAGGGTATACGATTTTGGGGAAAACAGCCGTTGAGATCCCGTTGCGTTCTCTCTGGTCCCTCCCCCCCACGCGCTACCTGCTGTAGCTCCTCCCTCCGAACGTCAGTGATGCGCGTTCATGTGAATTCAGTTACATTGATAGGAAGACGAAACACCATGTCCGATTCCGAGGTTAATTAAACATTAGTGCTGATAACTGCATAAGTACATATATAGCATCAACATCTTACTCACAGACATACCATGTATGTTATCTTAAAATCATTGTAATTGCGCTGGTAGAAAGGTAATTTGTTAGCATAAGCTGCTAGGCTCGTGAACGCTCACGCAGGGACGCACGAACGTCGGTGCCAAGTTGACGGACAGTCCCACAGCCAATAAGAACGGAGAATCGGAGCCTCGCTCTGATTGGTCAAAGTGTACATGAGCCGGTGGCAATTTTGGGGGGGGCACACAGAGGCAGGGGAGAAGCAAAGTGATTGTGCAGATATTTCTCAGAGCACTTCGCCTACATATAGCTGACTGGCTATTATGACATTTTTGCTAAATATTTCAGTAAAAAAATCACCTACCCTAGCTTTAACCCTTATGTTTTATTTTATAAATATCGACATTGTTTGATTTGATAAAAATATGACAGTGTTACCCCTTATGTTTTATTTGATAAAAATACGACAGTGTTACCCCTTATGTTTTATTTGATAAAAAAACGACAGTGTTACCCCTTATGTTTTATTTGATAAAAAACGACAGTGTTACCCCTTATGTTTTATTTGATAAAAAACGACAGTGTTACCCCTTATGTTTTTTTTGATGACGACTGATGAAAATACGACAGTGTTACCCCTTATGTTTTTATTCACAAATATCGCTAGTGTTACCCCATTTCTTTCATATGATAAGAAATGACAGTGTTACCCCTTATGTTTTATTTGATAAATATCAACATTTTTTGATTTGATAATAAAACGACAGTGTTAGCCTTTATGTTTTATCCGATAAAAAACGACAGTGTTACCCCTTATGTTTTAATTTGATAAAAATACGACAGTGTTACCCTTTATGTTTTATTTGATAAAAAACGACAGTGTTACTGCTTGTGTTTTTTTTGTTGACGACCGATAAAAAATACCGACAGTTGTCTACCCCTTATGTTTAATTTTGATAAAAAACGACAGGTGTTACCCCTTATGTTTTGTCTGATAAAAACGACAGTGTTACCCCTTAATGTTTTATTTGATAAAAAACGACAGTGTTACCCCTTATGTTTTTTTTGATGACGACCGATGAAAATACGACAGTGTTACCCCTTATGTTTTATTTGATAAAAAACGACAGTGTTACCCCTTGTGTTTTTTTTGATGACGACCGATAAAAATACGACAGTGTTACCCCTTATGTTTTTATTCACAAATATCGCTAGTGTTACCCCATTTCTTTCATATGATAAGAAATGACAGTGTTACCCCTTATGTTTTATTTGATAAATATCGACATTTTTTGATTTGAATAAAAAACGACAGTGTTACCCTTTATGTTTTATCCGATAAAAAACGACTGTGTTACCCCTTATGTTTTGTTTGAAAAAAAAAAGGACAGTGTTACCCCTTATTGTTTTATTATTGGTAAATATCGACGTTGTTTTGATTTGATAAAATCCCAACAGTTGTTACCCCTTATGTTTATTTGATAAAAAACGACAGTGGTTACCCCTTTATGTTTTATTGGATAAAAAACGACAGTGTTACCCCTTATGTTTGTCTGATAAAAAACGAGACAGTGGTTACCCTTATGTTTTATTTGATAAAAAACGAGAGTGTTAATGTTGTATTTGATAAATATCGACATTGTTTGATTTGATAAAAAAATCCTTATCACTATGACGAAGAACTTCGTACATAACATACCTTATTAATCTTAATGACATTTAACAAAACAAATAGGCTAATATCTAAAATACATTATTTCATTATGCCCAAATTACAACTAATGTATCACTCTATAACGAAGTGCTTTGTGCCTAATATACCTTATTAGGCTTAATGACATAGGAAAACAAATATATAGATATATACAGTATATAACATATAAAATACATTATTTGAATACGCCCCAAATTACAACTAATACATTTTTATTGATACTGATAGACCAACGATTTCATCATTTTCAAACTGTAGACCTACTTCAATATAAAAATTAAATATTTTGCAATAAAGAGCTGTAGGACGCTTTCGCCGAGCCAGAGAGCAAAGAGCATGGCTTTCTGGTACTTCAACTGTCGCAAAAAAAACGTTAACAACATGCAAATTAACTGGATTAAGGGACCGCCCATAGACTTTGAGCGACCGAGCCAGCCAGCGACCACAGCGACCTGAAAGAGCCAGCCACGAGCGACCAACACGCGACCGACGCGCGACCTACTTGCGACGCACGTCCCTTGGCCACTCAGAGAGCTCGGCCTTCCTCCCGTCGTGGTCTGGTCGCCGTCACCACGAGACCGGTCTCTCCGTGCAGGAGCTCCAGGGACTGGGAAGAGCTCTGAGTGACTGGAGAACCAGGCTATTTAAGCCCTGCTTCTCCACCTGTTCCTTAGGCGCTCTGCATGTCCTTAATTGGCCCGGGCCGGGTTGCCACAACACACACAAAGACTGTCTTCATAATGCAAAAAACACACATGCACAGACACACACACAGACACACACACACAGACACACACACACACACACACTGTCTTCGTAATACACACAGAAACATGCGCGCGGTAGTCAAAGCAACAGGGGGTAGGTCTCTGACTCCATCGAGTTCCATCCAAAATGTGGTAACAAAAGTAATTGAAGTGTAAAGCGTGAATACCTTTATACTTTTCACCTTTGACGGTGACTTGTGTGACTGACTGTGCGCCAGGCACGCGGTGACTACCTGACGGGGTCCTGGTGCACGCGTGCTGGAGGACCCTTAACAGCTCCAGCATCCGCGTATCGCTTATCCAGCGGCGGGCGACCTCGCGTTGGATCACGCCGGCACACGGCCACTGGGTGCAGCCGTGGCTGGTGAACAACATCGCCTGGAACGGTGGCCCCTCAACGGTGACAAGTTTCACTACTTCATCAGGGCTGGGTTCACCCCTCTCATCAGGGGTCTGGGGTTCACCCTCTCATCGAGAGGCTGGGGTATTCACCCCTCTATCAGCTGGGTGCATCCCTCTGGCAAGGTGGGTTCACCCTCTCATACAGGGCTGGGGTTACCTCACAGGGCTGGGTCACCTCTCATCACGCCGGGGTTCACTCGATCAGTCAGGGATTGGAGGTTCACCTTCATTCACAGCTGGGTTCACCCTTTCATCAGGGCATGGGTCAAACCTCTCATCAGGCTGGGTTTGTCCCCATATAGGATGGGTCTTACCCCATCAGGTGGTTAAGCCTCTCATGACAGATTTGTGTTCACCTTCCATCAGAGCTCAGGGTCACACTCTGAGCACAGGCTGGGGTTCACACTTCACCAGGCTGGGGTCACCCTCATCACAGGGCTGGGGTTCACACTCCTCATCCGGGCTGGGGTTCACCCTCTGAGCAGCAGGCTGGGGTTCACCCTCTCATCAGGGCGGGGTTCACCCTCTCAATACAGGGGCTGGAAGTTCACAACCCTAATTAAAGGTCTGGGCGTTTCACCCTCAGACACGGTGGGTTCAGTACTCCTCATCAAGGTTGGGGTTCACCCTCAACAAGCGGTTCACCCCCCATCACAGGCGGGTTCGCCACTCACATCGCGGGCGAGCGAGAGGAGGGTCCAAGTGGGTGAGGTCGGCGAGCCATCAGGACCCAGGCAGGATCAGGCCGGCCCATCCTGGGTGCAGGTGGTTACAGTGCGCATTGGTGACTGGACTGACGGAAGAACGGAACGGAGGGGGTATAGAGGGGTTTTAGAGGGGGGTATAGGGGTACTTAAGGATTACTAGATAAAGTTCGACACAGTTTCTATGAGCACTCCTCGAATAGAGGCCCGCCGGGGGACATAAGAGTTAAGGAAGCAATACTTTGAAGTCCAACATGTTACATCTTACATTAAAGAATAAAAACAGGGAAAGGACGTCACCTATGAAGAGACTAAACCAGACTGTGGGTGGCTGTGTGGTGTGTGTTGGAGTGTTGTGTGTGTGGTGTGTTCTGTGTGTGTGTTGTGTGTGTGTGTGTGTGATGTGTGTTGTGTGTGTTGGTGATGTGGTGATGTGTTGGCGGAGTGGTCGTGGTGCGTGAGTATGTGAGGCTGCGTGCGTGCGTGCGTGCCGTGTGTGTGTTGTTAGCCTACCAGTACAAGCTGGATCTGAGCGTCGGAGTGGACGAGGGTGATAGAAGTGAAGTCCACGTCCGATGATTACCATGTGTCCGGAAGTGCGCGCACCGTAAAACTCCGAAACACACTAGCATATGAACTGCTGAGTGACGGGTAATGTTCTGTCATTTGTTACATGTAAAGTTGCACGCTGTGTGTGTGGTGTGTGTGTGTGTGTGTTGTGTGTGTCGTTGGTTGTGTGGTGTGTGTTGTGTGATGTATGTGTGTGATGTTTTGTGTGTGTGTGTGTGTGTTGTGTGTGTAGGTGTTGCGATTGCTGTTAATGTATTTGTGTGTGTGTGTGTGGTGTGTGTTGTGTGTGTCTGTTGTGCACAGCCTGTTAGTTGTGTTGTTGTGTGTCGTGTGATGTGGTGTGTGTGTGGTTTGTGTGTGTTGTGTGTGTGGCGCCGTGTTAAAACGTCGCGTTTGGCTGTGGTATGTGCGTGCGTGCGGGCTGTGTTTGCTTGTCTTGCACCGTGCCCACTAAAAGGCGGGTCGCCGACTCCACGACAGTAATCAAAGCTAGGTTGCGCCGAGCACTGGACCAATAGAAACAGAGGCGGGCGGTTCTACTACAGGGTCTTGCGGGGCGTGTAGGTTGCCTGGTTTGGACTTAGCGTGCGTCGTCCTGTCGCAGAGCACTGCTGCTGCAGTCATCAACACATCCAGTGCTGAGGCACTGCTGGAGCGGCCAAGAAGACTCACACAGCCTCGCGTCAAAGGACGAGCCCGCCTACTACTGGCACGATGTGACGTACGTACAGGACCGGGACACACGCAGGGGACACAAGCAGGTGAAACAGCCCCGGAGACTCCCCAGGGACACGACGCGGGGACACCCGGAACACCACGTGACACTCCCCGGCTACACACCGCCCGGGGACCACACCCCCGGGGACAACACCCCATTGGACACGCACGCATCGCTCTCGGGGTGGAGGTGTGACCTGTGTGTCTCCAACAAGTGGATGGTGTTTGACCTGTGTGTCCTCCTACGGTGGAGGTGTGTTGACCTGCCTTGTTCCTATATAGGTGGAGTGTTTGACTTGTGCCCTATAGAACAGTGGAGTGTATGACCTGTGTGCTCCTACAGTGGACTTGTTGACTGTGTGTCTCCAACAGTGGGCTGGCTTGACTGTGTGTCTCCAACAAGTGGGTGTTGACCTTGTGTGTCTCCAGACCGGTGAGTGTGTGAATGTGTGTCTACCACAGGTGGAGGTGTTGAACTGTGTGTCCTCCAACAGGTGAGGTGTTTGACCTGTGTGTCTCCAAAGGTGGAGGCGTGTTTGACCTGCTCTGTTCACAGTGAGAACAGCAACAGAGAAAGAGACTACGGTTCACTGTGAGGACATGCGCCCGTCCAAGCACCCCTCGCTTGGGGGGGGTGTGTGCAAGGGCGACTAACCGCCTGAGGAGCTGATGAGTGACGCTCCGAACACTCACCCTGGTCAGTGCCTCCGCTCCAACTCCCTGGCAAGCTCACCACTCAGCCGGGTCCCACTGCTGGGCAATGATAGTTCCTGTGGTTTACATATACATCAGCCAGACAAACTACTTACAATAGTAATCTGTCAGAAGAAGACAACAAAATATAATCTCTGTGGACAGTAAGATTTCACTAAGAACAACTCACAAGGTGGACCCATGCCCGTTAACAAACAATGATGCTCAGAAAGATGCTACACAAAGCTAAAGTAACTGATATCTAAGTAACAGACGTAGCAAATTAATAGAGTCTACGGGGGATCGGGGGGGGGGGGGTGAGAGAGATACTGCAGAAGTCCTAGGGTAACTGTGAAAGACAGATGCGCCTCCCGCTTTTAAAAGGTCACGACGTCCTTTGTGTCAATACTCAACGCATAAGGCCAAAACTTTATAGTTAGGGCATTCAAGGGGCATCGTTGTATAGTATAACTTTCTGGATAATGATGGGGTGTGATGTTGGAGCGTCTTTGAATTTGGTTCACTTTTCTCGTCTCTATGGTCTCCGTTCCATCCCTGTCCCCCTGTCTCCTCTCTTCCGTCTTCTCTCTCTCTCTCTTTCTTCGTCTCTTCTCTCCTCTCTCTCCTCCTCTCTCTCATCTCTCTCTCTCCTCTCCCTCTACCTCATCTCTCTCTTCCTCTCTTCAGCTACGACCCCATTCCCCAGTAGGGCGTACAATCTTGGTCTCGAATCAGATCAAACAAAATCTTAAAGGGGCCGCAGCACAAGCGTTGTCGTCAAGGCATACCTTTTTACAAACTTTTTTGCACCAGCCTTATGTCTCTGAATCGATATTGTTTACATCACACATAACAAGATCGGACACGCCTCGCAGCCGGCGTCTCTAGTCACTGTCTTCCCCATACCACTGCGAATTGGACGGAGTTATTACATATGAATACTGATGTTAAAACCAAGCATAATCAAACTCAGACGCAATGAAGATAGAGCCCGCCGCCAGACGGGAGGCCCGCACCAAGCACCGGAGGTCCGCCCAGCACCAGGAGCCCGCCCCAGCACCGGGAGCCGCCCCCCATCAGTGGACATACAGGTTACGCAAGGTTCACGAACGGACTGCCGCGATGATCAGACGCGTATAGTGCGATTTTCTAAGTTAGATTCAGTCTTTTATGCAATACTGGGGTTCTTTTTTATAACACACACAGCCGATCTATGTTTATTTTCTATTGTCACGAGCGTGCTGTGCACACTGGACAAGCAGGGGAAGAAGTTTTTATCAACTGGCTACGAACCAAACCGGTCTTAGTTTTTTCGGTATTCAGGGTAAACTCCTACCATTCTATTTCCTCGTTCTGTTGTACAGATCCGAGGGTGCTATTCCGTGAATCTCAGTATACACGACTCGGTATTAGCGAAAGTATTTGACTAACGTTCCGACCAGCCAAGAAGTTGCACAGCGATTAGCCTTTTGAACTGTTATGCTAAAGACGGAGACGATTAACCGGCGCGCGACAGAATAAGTGATCTAGAAGCGAAATCGGATGTCTCTGAAT
>OLKM01006370.1:0-14451 GCA_900291075.1 Melanogrammus aeglefinus
GTTTGTCGATTTATAGTCAATTTGGCCCTTTTTTATGATATGTATAAAGATTCAGTACTCACAATGAATTCCTTATAGGTGTTACCGCACTGCCTACACCCACACCCACCAGAAGTGAGTTGATGATGTCCCTTGTCCACAGCTTTAAGTCCGTGCAACCTGCCTCTCTTGTCCAGCCTAGTGCAAACAAAAGACAAGTACCGCCAAGTTAATTACTAATATCAGATATAGCCAATTTTAAGGATAGCTTGTCTTTTCTGCTCATGAGTTCACGTAATTTGCCCTTTCAACAGTTTAAAGCATGTAGAGGCTGCTTAGATGCCTATACAAGACGTTTCTATGTCCTGTCTGCTAGGTATGAAACTATGAATGATGTATGATATTCTTACTGTGAGTAACTTATGCCAATAGTTTTTTGTCCATACAGGTTTTTTGCTCCGTCCCAGACAATCCACAGTGAAATGGAAGATTCCTTCATCCATACTTCCCCTTGTCAGCGTCCTGGTTAAATGAGAAATCACAAACATAATGTCTCCCTTTGGAATCATTTCTGATCTTTTTGGAATTTTTTTAAGGTTGACATCCTAAGCATTCCAAGAAACATAATTCTACACTTTAGATTGACAGGGTTGAATCTTCTAATTTTACAGATATTCAATTGAAATGGGACAGTCAATAGAAATCTGTATTGCACCATATCAAGAATGTCCTGGGTAATTTTGGTTCCCATTTCTCCAGTTCACTGGTCACTTACTCATCAGTGCACCAATCTGTGGTTGGCGTCAGTGCCCACCCTTTGACCGCAACATCTGCTTCAAGCGAGGAGTCCATCGCTTTTGTCGAAGCCCTTCTCTCCATTATTGGCAGACCTTTCTTTCCGTTCCCTCTTACACACAACTTCCGAGGGCGACGATGGCTCTCGTCTTTTTCATCCATGACAAGTGTAAGTGCAGTATTGTCAGAATGGCCAGGGGAATCCAGTCCTTCGTCTCCTGTGTAACAATCAGCAAGACATTAAATAAGTTAAGGCACAAGACTTTGAAATTACATGTATTTGAATAATGGGCAAAAGATAATTGCTAGTACAGACAGGAGAGTAATGGTTAACCATCTTTCTAGGTATAATTAATTCTCCAGTAATAAAACAAAAATACAGACTATCAGGCCCAATAAACATAAATTAATTTAAACAATGTTTATCCTTAAAGAAAGGCAATCATTTTTTAGGATCAGGATCATTTCAATCTTCATTGCCACTTTTTGCATGTACCAGTTTTAACCTTCTATGTTACAACTCTGTCCCCACATCATGCACAAGGAAAATAACATAATTCTGGACTTGCTTTACATACCAAGCAGAAACCCACACTTGTCTCCTCTTCATCTCGGGAAGAGGGCATTCAGCTTGTCTTTCCAGATCTCGTCGATACCGGCACACAGTAACTCCGCAAACTGGATCTTGCGACAAAGTTGAGTCGCACACACACAACCTAAGTTCAATGAATGAACATGTAGCCTTATCTTGCTGTAATTGTTTGCCTGACAACACATAAACTGGAAGACAGCATGAAATCCCCCCTGCAAACATATTTGAATGTGGGCTGACTGCACCACCTCCAGAGAAGGTGTCCATCACTGCAGTACTGCAGAAAAAGAGTTAACAAAACAGGTATAGATAAGAGGTTGTAAATTCAGCTTTCTAATAATGGGAAAAAGTAATGCAGGTGCAGCAAAACCAGTGAGACATAACAATTGAACATAAAAAGCAAGTTGTTCATTGACTGACAAAAAGTGTGGCCTACCCATTTAAGGACCATTCCGCTGCCAACAGATTTGGTCACTGGGTCAGGGCCAAGGCGTAGGGCCAAGTTGCCTACGCGGTAACTGTGCATTCTGGCTACTCTGGCATCTGACATTTCTCTTCGGAAGGTGCAGCAGGACGGTGACAGAGTTGCAGCAGGTTTTTTGTACGATAGATAACACACTATCATCCTTGAATGTCTCCAGAGTGGTTGACCTTGACCTCACCCGACACTCGATGTTGTCATCATCATCACTCCTCTCCTCCTGCAATGTCATGATCAAACACCTGCTCCATATGTGTGATGACTCATATGTTTTCCACTATCCTTACCAAAAGGGTGGATGTGTCCTGGAATATACCCGGAGATAAAGATGTCGTTTGAAAGATAATCGAATCAACGCGCAGAATTATCTTCTTACCAGGTTTACCTGACTTTTTATGCCCTCCTATGTCCGAATGAACACAATGGCCAGGCTGAGTTCTGTGTTGCATTTAGTCATCATATCTGAAACATCAACACGGTCATTTCTCATGAAAGCACATACTATAACATTTACTTCACACCACACAGGCACAAAAGAACCTTACCTGATTGTAAAGTCAGCGGTCTTTCACTACGTTGTCAGTGTATTCTCCTCATCCTCTGTCCACTCCTCATCCTCAAAGTCAAAGTCGACAGTCGTCAAATCTCTCCTGGCAAGCAAATAATAGGTCTCACACTGATCACAAGAGTGTAGGGCTGTGTGTCGCTTGATTACAACGTATCCCTACTTACATCTGAATCAAACATTGGTATTCCCATACCAGTAAACGCCAAATGTTGATAACAGCAGTCCATGCAAATACTTTTATACATCAGATATTAACAAATAACAGTAACAGGCACAGAAGTACAAGATGCTACTCCCACTTACTGGTGTTTTCCCCAGCGCATTGATCTCCTTTTCATTGTCAGGGTCATTCACAAGAAGATGGGAGATGACGGTGTATGGTATACAAGTGATTTTACGAAACCAAGAAGGACCAACATATTTTTTCTCAACATTGTTTTCTTGGACAAATTACGAAACATTATAAGGTCTCAGTTTTTGTGATGCTTAAGAATGTCTGCATGCCTACGTAATCACACAAACAATAATGCTATTTAGAAAACAGATTGTGTTAGTGAAGCAGATGAACCATCTGCACAAAATAGAGATGTCAGGAACATGAACTTAATAGTATAATACTATATACTGATATTATGTTATCCATCCTACAAAAAGAAAGAAATAGTACCTGCTCTCTACAGACTGCAGCTCTGGCTCTATGCATGACAATGTCAAGTCTTCCCTGCAAGAAAACAGATTGTGTTATGGTTATGGTTAGACTTTATAGTAAAATACTAGTATACTGATATTATGTCATCTTCACAAAGAAAGAAATAGTACCTGCTCTCTACAGACTGCAGCTCTGGCTCTATGCATGACAATGTCAAGTCTTCCCTGCAAAAAAACAGATTGTGTTATGGTTATGGTTAGACTTTATAGTAAAATACTAGTATACTGATATTATGTCATCTTCACATAAGAAAAGAAAATAGTACCTGCTCTCCAGAGACTGCAGCTCTGGCCTCTATACATGATATTGTCAAGTCTTCCCTGCAACACAGATGTTATTACTAGTTAAGTTAAAATCAAAATCTACAAAGCTCATCTCTGACTGTGGCCAAATACTTTATATATCACGATAATAAACAGTAACAGGAGAAGTAAAAGATGCTATCCACTTACTGGGTGTTTTTCCAGCACATTGCTGTCTCCTCCTTTTCATTTCCAGGTTCATTGAAGAGAGGTTGGAGATGCTGTATGGTACAAAGTGATTTCAGAAAAAAGGACCACATGCATGCTCTATGCATGACTCTACAATGCGCATCACATATTATAGAATATCTACTATGTATCTGATTAATGTTTGCAATTGGTAAGGAAATCTAATCAGCAACCAATTTCCATCATAAACCTAGGCTAAAGCATTGTTAAAAACAACAAAACAATGAATACAGCACTTATTACTTACAAAGCTGTACCACTTTCTGAGTGTCCACTCACACTGGACACATCGTCAAAACGCGGGGGCTGCCATGTGGCCTGTGGACTGGACGAGCTTGGAACACTGTTGATGGCGGTGGGCTGACCTGTCGCCTGAAAACTGTTCATAAACCATACATTCGTTTCTTTAGTTAGTTTTGTTTCGTTAGTACTTACATGCCTGTAATTGAATAGTTTTCAGTAATTACAAACCTGTCCAACAGCACACGCGCAAGTTCGCTGTCCCTGTTCATCCCGAGCTTCTCTCTTAAATTCCTCCATTCGACAAATGTGTCGCCCAAGAACACACGACGCCCAAGCATCTTATAAAACTTATTTTTTTTCTCTGGTGTAGTGAAAAGACGAGGTCGACCACGCTTTCTATTCGGGTTCGCCATCGTCGCTGAACAACTTAGATCCGCCATCTTGTAAATAGCGACGTCACGTGTTCGAACTTCGGAAAACTCCGAGGCTTGCCGACTGGAATCCTGTTTATTTTTTGTAGGTTACAATAAATAAAGAACATGGCGCCCATTGTTTTTGTTTACGATTTTCTATCAGTTCTCACCACACAACGACGTCTCATCTTCGCTCCTTGAATGTCGATATGTAATGGTAGGGAGATATTGAAATATACTACGTGTAAAAAAAACTAGAAATTGAATGTTCATTTTTGCCTCGAAAGTTGCACTGGGTGCCTTTAAAATCACCTCTAAATCAGAACATTTTCCACAATGCTCTCGTCATCGAAACGTTCAAGAAAAAGCGGTGAATACTGACCATATAGTAGGACTTTAATAAAAACAAATAACAACCCTGGTACAGCTTAAAGCCTTGAAACATGAATCATGTCCCGTTTCAACAGCAGTTCAGTTTACCAGAAGACCGGTGGTTAATTCCTGGGCTCATTATGACAGAGGCTGACAGGCTCCCTTCTATAGTCGCGGGGGATTGTCCAGGGACTCTCTCTGTTTCCTCACACTTCACCCCATCAGGACACCTATGAAACAACAGGCTCCTGCAGCTGGTTGGATGAGCGGAGACAGAGAGGGAGGTTAAATAGAGCCCTATTCATCGAGGTCTACGACATACAGCTAGGTCTCCTTACACTGCTGGAGACGCAGCTTCACTGCTCCTCCACAAAGTTCTCACTGACTTGAGGTGAGGTTCTCACTGTCTTCACTCACTTAGCATTGAGAGATGTGTTTACTGTTGGCTTTTTTATTTTTTATTTGCTATTATATTGGCTGATCGTGGTCCTGTGCATTATTGCACTGACTTCCTGCTTTCCAGTGAGTGAGAATTAATCTATTAATATGTGATTGTTTAAAACAAATAGGATGTTTCAGGGGATTTCAAACAACATGTTGTAAGATTCCCACACTCTGCCATGGTGGTCCTGTCCGTTAAGACATCTTAATCAGATTAAAGCCTTTCGACTATGCTCCTCAATTGGACAATTGCAATTGTCAGATTATACACGGTGGTGAGAAAATCGATGAATTGGCCGAAGTATGTCATACCCCGTTCTGATAGTCTGCGCTGTACCCATTTCAACTAGTGGTAATAGAGCCATCGGCTGACCTCTTTACGTCACCAGCAACAACAACACAAACCACCAGGCAGCATTTGAAGAAAGATGCTTTCAGTAGATAGCTGTCAGTTTCACTTCAGGCCATGTCCATTTCTCAGACTGTCTGAAGGTCAGATTGAACTGCGACATGGAGGAGAAAGCGATTGTTGCCGTATCGGACACCCACCGGAGGGGCTCCGCCACCGGAGGAGCTGCTCCGTGGCCCTGCTAACCCTAACATGCGGGAGCCTGCTAACCCTCCGGCGGTGGGTCACCTCCTTCAGGGCCACGGTCCCCCCTGGTGCTGGGGTCCCCCCTGGTGCTGGGGTCCCCCCTGGTGCTGGGGTCCCCCCTGGCCTCGGGGTTCCCATCCCCTTCGGGAAATAATTTCAGCCAAGTGTCCATCGGCCGACGTCATTGTGACTTATTAATCAACTGTATCAATACCGAATTGTATTTATGAAATCAAATGCAATAAATGAGAAGAAAAAAAAGATTTTTGATTTGTTCCTTTAATGTGAATACTTTTTTCGCAGAATGAGTGTGTACGAAGAATGATGTGTACAAAGAATGATGTTTAAGAGGCAAAGTGCAAAAAGTTGTTAGAACTGTTCTTTTTCAGTCTTCTTCTCGCGTCCATATACACAGCAATTCAAATTTGACGCCCAGATTTGTACATTGCTGTCCCTTGGTGTTGCATTGTGCTAGGTCCTTTGCTGTTTCAGTGACAACTTCCTATGAAATTCGTGTCTAAAACACATATAAACATGTCCCTTATATGTCTGGGAGCTTGACTCATGTCAAAGTTCATTAAATGACAGCTTGGGGATCTAGAGATGACTGAAGCTATCTTTTAACCTCCCCTGTAAACTAGTTGTACCTAAACATGTTCCTTAGTATGTTCAATATTTGTTGTCAACCACAAAAATAACAAATAAATCTTGAATCATCCAAGAGTGTCAAGGTCACCAGTGAAACGGGTATGTGTTAACTAAATAAAAGCCAAAGGAATAAGGTCACAGCGAGAGCTGAAGCTGCCTTACGTTGGCTTATATATATAAACAAAAACACACTGTACGACTTCATCACCCAGAGACGGTCTTACAGGCAATGCACATGCAGCAGTCTCTAGGAAATCCGGAATCTTATGATTCTGTTTGCTTGCTCACCACGCATACATACTAATCATGATTGGCCCAAGTGGGAATTGACCAAGAACCCTGGCAGTGTTAATCTCATGCTTTAACTATGGATTGATAGGCACAGAGTTTCCATTTAACACAAGTTTAACATTTATTGTTTATTTTCACCATCAAATATAATATGACTATTGATAGGGGATTTGACAGTGAAGGGAAATAACGTATTGCCTGACTCATGGACTCATGGCTGTTAACATAATCTGGGTTTAAAAACATATCCGCCCATGCAGTCTGTTTCTGATCAGACTCCTATTATCCCGGCTTTAAAGACAGGTAGCAACCCCACCCTAGTCTAGCACACCCACGTCCACCCTCCCTGGGAGGAACTGTATGAAGTGAAGACTTTAGCAGTAAAACCCTTTATTAATTGATTCCTGGATTACAGTAGATTGTATATTGTGTCATCTTGCCTCTATTCAATATTCGAGACATCATTTGGAAATAACCCTGCATACATCCCAGCATCTTGCCCAATACCTGTTGCCCAACCCACCTGTTTCCCCAACAGAAGGATGCAATGTCACAATAATGATCTGAATTAATTTCTCAACATGACCGACGTCAGAGTGGCGTTCACTATTTAAGACGGAGACTCCAGTCCAAGCTTCATCAAACTCATCCAGCTGTGGACTCGATCAACTGCTGGAGCAATAATCAAGTAATATTCTCAATCATGCAGTTTTAAACATCAATGCTTTTGCTTCCAATCTTGACCAATTTGTTAATCTTCTCAGTTTCTTTTTCCCCTCAAGGAGAAGTCATGATGAAGATACTGGTACTGCTTGGATGTCTCCTGAGTCTGGCTCTGGCTCTTCCAGTAAGTGGAAAAATGTTTTCTACGACATAGTATTTTCCTTTTATCCAAAGCCACTTACAGAGAGCAGATACTGTACATGTCATCAAAGGGGCTGTTTGGGTGAGGGCACCTCGCTCTAGAATGTCTTAGGATAAGGTTATGTGCTTTATGGACTGAACTCAGTACCTTCTGGCTGAAGGGCCAAGATGCTAGCCACTGCTTTGGTGAAATTCAAAAAACAATATTTTCACAGGTGGACGAAGTGCATGAGAGAATTGCTCGTTCTTCCTCTGACTCCAATTCCAGAGAGGTAAGTGGCGTCCATCAGATGTGATGCATCAGTCACAGACACATACGCTGCATACACACTGCACAAATCTAACTCAAACTCAATGAGGTTCTATATTTGTTGAGATTGAAGATCTTTTGTCTCTCTAGATGGGGTGGTATCCGTCGTATCCCAGGTTCCCCCTACCACCACCACCACCACAGAACCAGGCCGACCTAATCGCCTTGCTCCTGCAGCTCCTGCTGGCTAACTCCGCCCCGGCTCCAACCCCCGCCCCAACCCCAGCCCCCACCACAACTCCGACCTAAATTCAATAAAATCGGATTGTTATCCTCTGTATGACTTCTATAATAAATCATGCATGAAAATAAAAAGTGTGTCGCTGGTATTTTATCGTATGCTCCTGCCCCGCTGAGACCACACTACCGCTGAGACCACACTACCGCTGAGACCACACTTGAGATTGAAGATCTTTTGTCTCTCTAGATGGGGTGGTATCCGTCGTATCCCAGGTTCCCCCTACCACCACCACCACCACAGATCCAGGCCGGCCTAATCGCCTTGCTCCTGCAATTGCTGGCTAACTCCGCCCCGGCTCCAACCCCCGCCCCAACTCCAGCCCCCGCCCCAATTCTGACCACAATTTAATAAAATCGGATTTTTATCCTCTGTATGACTTCTATAATAAATCATGCATGAAAATAAAAGGTGTGTCGCTGGTATTTTATCGTATGCTCCTGCCCCGCTGAGACCACACTACCGCTGAGACCACACTACCGCTGAGACCACACTACCGCTGAGACCACACTACCGCTGAGACCACACTACTGCTGAAGTTGCCATATTTTGTATTTTGAATTACACCAATAACTCTAAATACTTCCAAAGGGTTTGGTCATCAAAGGAGCATGGCTAATAAATCTTTTGACAAAAATAAGAAATGTAATTTTGATTTCCTTCTTTAAAATCACCAATGTATCAGGAAAAATTTCACAACGCTTTCGTCATCGAAACGTACAAGATAAACGATGAATACTGACCATATAATAGGACTTTAATAAAAACAAGGAACATCCCTGGTACATTCTAGCACCGTAAAGCCTTGAAACATGAATCATGTCCCATTTCAACAGCAGTCCAATGTGACAAGAAGACCAGTGGTTAAGTCCTTGGCCTTCTATGACAGAGGCTGACAGGCTTCCTTCTATGGGCGGGGGGGAATTATCAAGGGACTCTGTTTCCTCACATTTCACCCCATCAGGACACCTATGAAACAACAGCTTCTGCAGCTGATTGGATGAGCGCAAACAGAGAATGTATTTAAATAGACCTCTGTCTACCTAGGTCTACCACATCCCCACTGGATCTCCTTACACTGCTGGAGACGCAGTCACACTTCTCCACCAACCAGTTCTCACTGACTTGAGGTGAGGTTCTCACTGTCTCCAGTCACTTAGCTTTGAACGATGTGTTCCTGTTGACTTTTTTGTCTTTATTTGCATATTTTCTGTTCCAGTCGTTCGTCCGTCATGAAAAGGCTGATCTTGGTCTTGTGCGTCATTGCACTATCTTCCTGTTTTCCAGTGAGTGAATTAATACAATAATACGCGATTGTTTAAAACAAATAAGATGTTTAAGGGGATTTCAAACAACATGTTGTAAAAGTGCCACACTCTGCCATGGTTGTACTGTCCATTAAGATGGCTCAGCCTCAACACTGTTGTTAAGATGAAGAACAAGATGAACTTCATTAATCCCAGATGGGTCTTTAGGGACGATGTTGACATGAACATGCTTGTTTCTCCAGCTCTCTGATGAGCGGAACAGACGAGTGAAGCGCTCAGACGAGAGCGACGAGGTGAGAATGTGGATTTCATGTTTGTTTTTTACGTTATTTTTTGCACAAAATATCGCCATCCTTATCCTTATGTTCTTCCTCTTCTTCTTCCTCTTGTTTGCAGTCAAGCCAAGGCTTCAGAGGGGGATACAGAGGGGGGTACAGGGGACGGTACATGCAGCAGCCTCGGTTCCAGCAGCCCGTCTTCCCCCCTTTCCCTCCCTTCCAAGGCTTACCCATGGCGTTCCCTCCCCCTCCTGCCTTCCCCTTCCTGCCCCCTGGGCTCCCCCCTGGTGCTGGGGTCCCCCCTGGCCTCGGGGTCCCCATCCCCTTCGGGAAATAAGATCAGCCAACTGTCCATCGGCGACGTGATCGTGACTTACTAATCAACTTTAGATCAAATTGTTAAAAAATGAAACTGAATAGTAATTGTGAAATCAAATGCAATAAATGTGAAGAAAAAAAAGTTGTACGATTTGTTCATTTAATGCAAATATATTTTTTCGGACAATAAGTGTGTGTGAAGAATTAAGTGTACGAAAAATGATGTGTAAGAGGCAAAGTGCAAAACCTTGTTAGAACTCTTCCATTATTGTGACAACGTCCTAAGAAATGCGGGTCTAAAACACATATAAATGCAGGTCTAAAACACATATAAACATGTCCCTTATTGACTTGTGTCGGGGAGTTGGCTGCATGTCATTGTTCTGTTGCCAAACCCAAACTGTATTTGAACACAGACACATCACCAGAAGGCTTTGGAAATGAATTATATTTTATGATTCTGTTTGCTTGCTCACCACACTTACTTATCATGGTTGGCCCCAGTGGGAATTGAACCCAGAACCCTGGCAGTGTTTAGGTCATGCTTTATGTATCTGTCATGATCCGCCCCTGGTTTTCTCATTCACCTGCCTGCCACTCTGATCACTCCCAATTAACCCCAACCCACCCTTCACCTGTGTGTTCCCCTATTATCAGTCCTTCCCTCCCAAACATTACCCTGCCAGATTGTCTCTTGTGTTTCAACAGTGCTTTTCTCCGCGCGATTCAGATCATGACACCTACCACCACCGATCCTGCCTGCTCTCTGATCCCTGCCCCTGTCCTGACTCTCTCCTACCGGTTCCTGATCCCCGCTTGTCGAGACTATCCTGCCTGCTCTCTCCGACCCTGCCTGTCTGACTCTCCTGCCGGTTCCTGATCCCCGCCCTGTCTGACCATGCTGCCTGCTCTCCGAACCCCCGCCTGTCTGACTCTTCTGCCGGTTCCTGATCCCCGCCTGTCTGACTATTCTGCCTGCCGATCCTTAGCCCCGAATAAACGATTGAAACCGTTCCACGCTCGTCGCCAGTCTGTGCACTTGGGTTCAGCTAAACGCTCGCTGACCCTATCGATTGATCACCAAAGAGTTTCACTTTAATACAAGTTGACTATTGTTTATTTTCACTGTCAACTATAAATATGACCAGTGATAAGGGATTTGGCAGTGAGACCAAATAACAGATTCCCTGTCTCATGGACTCATGGCTGTTAACATAATCTGGGTTTAAAAGCATATCCATCCATGCAGTCTGTTTCTTATCAGACTCCTATTATCCCGGCTTTAAAGACAGGTAGCAACCCCACCCTAGTCTAGCACATCCACCTCCACCCCCCCCTGGGAGGAACTGTACGAAGTGAAGACTTTAGCAGTAAAACCCTGTATTCATTGATTCCTGGATTACAGTAGGTTGTATATTGTGTCATATCGCCTCTATTCAATATTCGAGACATCATTTGGAAATAACCCTGCATACATCCCAGCATCTTGCCCAATACAACACACCTGTTTACCCAACAGAATGATGCAATGTCACAATGATCTGAATTAATTTCTCAACATGACCGACGTCAGAGTGGCGTTCATTATTTAAGACAGAGACTCCAGTCCAAGCTTCATCAAACTCATCCAGCTGTGGACTCAATCAACTGCTGGGAGCAATAATCAAGTAATATTCTTCAATCATGCAGTTTTTAAACATCAATGCTTTTGCTTCCAAATCTTGACCAATTTGTTAAATCTTCTCAGTTTCATTTTCCCCTCAAGTGAAAATCATGTTGAAGATACTGGTACTGCTTGGATGTCTCCTGAGTCTGGCTCTGGCTCTTCCAGTAAGTGGAACAATGTTTTCTACTTCATAGTACTATTAGTATTTACCGCAGTCGTTCAGCAGACACTTCTATCCAAAGCCTCCTTTACAAAGAGCAGATCCATGTCATTAAAGGGGCTGTTGGGGTGAGGGCAACTTGCTCCAGAATTTCTTTGGCTACGGCTATGTGCATTGGTGACTGATATCAGTACCTTCTAGCTGAAGGTCCATCATCCTAGCCCCTGTTTTGGTGAAGTTATAAAACCAATATTTTCACAGGGGGACGAAGTACATGAGAGAATGGCTCGTTCCTCCCATTACAGAAGGGTATGTAGCGTCCATCAGATGTGATGCATCATTCACCGACATACACGCTGCATACACTCTGTACAAATCTAACTCAAACTCAATGAGGTTCCTCCTTTCTTGAGATTAAAAAAATGTTGTCTTTCGCGTATCTCCCACAGCAACGCCCGCTACCCATCGTATCACAGAGTACAGGTACCACCACCACCACTGCCACAGAAACCGGGGTCCCGACCTAATGCCCCCTGCTCCCTGTCCTACCTGAAGGGCTATCTTTCCAACCGCCGCGACCCCCACCCCCGCCTAATGCATCGAGATCCAGGCTCGTCGACCGCGTCCGCGCGCTCCCACTCACCCGACCGCCCCTCGACGACTGCCTCCCCCACCACGAACAACATTAATTCAAGATTAGATAAAAGATGATAACATTTTATCCAGCAACATAGATGCTTAAAATCTGTATGTTGTCCTCTGTATGGCTTCTATAATAAATCATGCATCCAAACTAAGAGATGAATTGGTCGTATTTGATATTGTGATTCATTGTTTAAAGTCTTCAATAATTCTTAAAATCTCCAAGGGTTATTTATATACGATATGTCACATATGTCACATTTTTTAAAGCTGCCCGGTTTTATTAATTAAAAGCTTATCTTGCGACAGAAATATTCGTCTTATTTGGTATTTTGATTTCCCTTTAAAAACACACCAATAATTCTTAACACTTTCAAAGGTTTTGGTCATCTAAGGAGCATGGCTAATAAATCTTGAGACAAAAATAAGAAATGTAATATTGGTATTTTGATTTCCTTCTTTAAAATCACCTCTAAATCAGAACATTTTCCACAATGCTCTCGTCATCGAAACGTTCAAGAAAAAGCGGTGAATACTGACCATATAGTAGGACTTTAATAAAAACAAATAACAACCCTGGTACAGCTTAAAGCCTTGAAACATGAATCATGTCCCGTTTCAACAGCAGTTCAGTTTACCAGAAGACCGGTGGTTAATTCCTGGGCTCATTATGACAGAGGCTGACAGGCTCCTCTTTTATCGCGGGATTGTCCAGGGAACTCTCTCTGTTTCCCTCACATTTCACCCCATAGGACACCTTATGAAACAACAGGCCCTCAGCTGGTTGGCTGAGCGGAGACAGAAGAGGAGGTTAAATAGAGCCGCTATTCCATCGAGGTCTACGACATACAGCTAGGTCTCCTTACACTGTTCTGAGACCGCAGCTTCAACTGCTCCTCCAACAAAGTTCTCCAACTGACTTGAAGGTGAGGTTTCTCGAACTGTCTTCACTCACTTAGCATTTGAGAACGATGTGTTTACTGTTGGCATTTTTATTTTTATTTGCTATTAATATGGGCTGATCGTGGTCCTGTGCATAATTGCACTGACTTCCTGCTTTCAGTGAGTAGAATTAATCCCTATTAAAATGTGATTGTTTAAAACATAAATAGGATGTTTCAGGGATTTTTCAAACAACATGTTTAAGATTCACACTCTACATGGTGGTGCCTGTCCGTTAAGAAGGCTCAAGCCCTCAACAGTCCAGTATGTTTTGACATCTTAATCAGAATTAAAAAGCTTTCGACTATGCTCCTCAAGTTGATACAATTGGCAATTATGTCAGATTATACACGGTGGTGAGAAAATCGATGATTGGCCGAAGTATGTCAACCGCGCCGTTGATAGCTGCAGCTGTACCCATTTCAAAGCCTAGGTGGTAATATGTAGCACAACGCTGACCTCTTTACGTCATCAGCAACCAACAACTCGGGCCAGGCATTTGAGAAGAGCTTCAGTAGATAGCTGTCCAGTTCACTTCAGGCCATGTCATTTTCTAGACTGTCTGAAGTCCACATTGAACTGCGACATGGAGGAGAAAGCGATTTGTTGCCGTATCGGACACCCACCGAGGGCTCCGCCACCTGAGGAGCTGCTCCGTGGCCCCTGCTAACCCTAACCTGCGGGAGCCCTGCTAACCCTCCGGCGGTGGGTCACCTCCTTTCCAGGGCCACGTCCCCCATGGTGCCTGGGGTCCCCGGTGGGTGCTGGGGTCCCCCCTGGTGCTGGGTCCCCCCTGGCCTCGGGGTTCCCATCCCTTTCGGGAAATAATTTCAAAAGGCCAGTGTCCATCGCCGACGTCATTGTGGACTTATTAATCAACTGTATCAATACCGAATTGTATTTATGAATCAAAATGCAATAAATAGAAAGAAACAAAAAGATTTTGATTTGTTTCCTTTAATGTGAATACTTTTTTCCGCCGAATGAGTGTGGTACGACGAATGATGTGTACAAAGAATGATGTTTCAAAAGAGGCAAAGTGCAAAAAGTTGTTTAGAACTGTTCTTTTTTCAGTCTTCTTCTCGCGTCCATAATACCAGCAATTTCCAAATTTGACGCCCAGATTTGTTACATTGCTGTCCCTTGG
>OLKM01006371.1:0-14448 GCA_900291075.1 Melanogrammus aeglefinus
TGCTGTCAATTGGTCATTTAAATGCACACTTAGTAAAATAGACGTGGTGTTGTCTTGATTCACTGCTGTTCAGACGTTTTAAGATATACTCCGGCTTCCTTGTCCATTGATTCTTTTTTTGTTTTTCAAGCTCTTCAAGAAGCTTGTTGAGAACCAGCTGGGGAACCTGCCCCACGTGTTCTGTCTTTACTTTGGGTAGCAGGGAGCAGCGAGGGGGTAGAAGCTAAGAAGAACAGCACATCTGTTTTATGTCGTCCCTCTTCTGAGTGTCCTGGGGGCAGTTTGAAGGAGCAGCTCACAGCCTACAAGCTGCAGCCCCCGCGGCCATGGCGCGCCCCAGGGGCCGTCTCGGACCGCGTGGCTTTTTATTTCATCACATCCGACAGGTAACACAGTAACGATATGACTAAACACAACTGAGCCTTCCTCCGTCATGATGTTTGCTGTCATTGTAGACCTTTTAATTCAGGCTTCTGACCAGTGTGGGCCATGGGTTGAAGGCAGAGGGGGGGGTGGGTGGGTTTCTTTTTAGCGTGTGTTTTGTTATCATATCTGGTCTTCTACATTTGGCCTTGTTGTCGCCCTACTAATGTTGTTTACTCTTCCATCACATGCTAACTCTATGATTAATGGTTTTCTTCCCCCACTCATTGGTTCAAGACGTTGTGGTTGGTGGTGAACCTGTTTTGAGAGGCAGCAGTGGGCTGGGGGTCCAAGGGATAGGCTGTGACTATAAAGGGGTCAGCGTCCAAACCCCCAAAGGTTCAGTAACAGCTTTGGTCTCAGCTGTCACCATTGGTCTTCAGTTGCAAAGTCTGTATTCAATTTAATGTTTGTAAATTAATTCCTTCTATTAATCTGGGGAAGAAATGTTTCTGCTCTCAGAATGCTATGGAAACAGTCCATCTGCATACTTTTGGTTTCTGTAAATAAAATCTGTTGATTAATAAGAAATTATGGTCGGTGTCTTTTTCTGCATATATATTTTAAATGTAGGATGATCAAAGATTGCTTAAAAAGCTATAATACTTGAAAAAAAATGATTGCCATGGTTTCAATTAGTTTTCATTGGTCAAAAAGCATACGTTAATGGTACATTATAACCTATGTGGAAAACGTCATCGGGTCAAGGCGAGATGAAAAGGCGCTTCCTTTCGAACATAGGAAAAGCATTTCAAAATGAATTCGCCGCCTCACTTTCCCTAACCGACGTCATTGCGCGACGGCGGGTATTGCTGACCTCTAGCGACTCTAGCGTGGTACTACCATTGACTACAACAAGCGCTCCTTCGATCCATGCGTTCTTGTATGGATTTCAATCAGGTTGTCGCCAATAGTGAGAATCACTTAGGTCGGACTTGGCAAACGGGAATATTTTAGGCCACTTGAATCCCAATTCACATGTGAAAAAAAAAGAGGCTCAACTTATGTTGACGTTGAAATGAACTGCCCCCGGTAGTTTTTCTTAAATGTAAGGTTGGCATTTTATTTTATTTCTGTGTAGGCTATAATATGTGCTTAATAACGAGCAATAAATTAATTCATTTCGATTGATAATAATTATTCTGGAATTGGTATCCATCATTGTCAATTGTATTTCCTCATGCTTTACCGCGTCTCTTATGAGTCTTGCATGTAGAGTCGGTAAACTTCGTCGTTGGCCTGTTGCTTTAAATAGTGCCACCGCAAAGGATTACGTGATACATATCTCCTTTTCTTTCGTAAAGATTGCTCAGGACAGGACTAACCTATGCTAAAGGAGGGTTAAAGGATGCATCGATGCACTTTCCTAAGCATTTTTAGAATTCAACCCACTTTTCCTCCAAGTACTTCTGGGTCATCTCGTTAGGAAAATAAATTTCCTATGCAAAAAAGAGAATGTAGAGGCCCCTGGTTTCACTTTGGCCCCTCACTGTGGCCCATAGAGGGAGACCTGGTTTCACTAGTCTGTGGCCGAGACCTGGTTCCACTGTGGCCAATAGAGGGAGACCTGGTGCTGTTTCACTGTGGCCACTAGATGGAGACCTGGTTCTGTTTCACTGTGGCTCCCCGTGGAGGGAACAGAGCCACATAGTATCTGTATTGTTACAGCGCTGCTTAACCATACCAGGCATCTACATGAAGTTATATAATACAGGCGCGAGGTTGAACACCTCTGCAGCCATACTGGACAAGGAGATGACCACTTGTCAAGTTGTCATTGTGAATATTAGCTCTCATTCCTTTTTGCCGGGGGGCTCATTTCAGCCCTATGATCAGATCCATCATCGACGTCACGGAGCTAACGCGCTGACGGGCGTGCTGATTTGAATCCAAGGCTTTGGGATTTATGATGAAGTTTAAGTCCAACCAAACCAGGACGTATGACGGAGAGGGCTTCAAGAGACGCGCCGCGTGTCTGTGCTTCAAGAACGAAGGAGAAGATGAGGTGAGCCCCAGGTGCTGGAGACCTGGATCTAGATCAGAGTCAAGATGTAGCCCTGTTTCTAGATGTAGACCTGGATCTAGATGTGACCTGGTTCTAGATGTAGACCCGCTCCTAGATCTAGCGTTGAAAGTTGAATAATACATCGTTAGGGGACCCATTTCATGAGCCTATAAAAAGTATCACATTGGTGAAATAAAAAAAGCATTGTGAATCCTTGAAAGTCGGGGATTTTTTTTTAAATAAATAATAAAACATAAACGCCAGTTAGGGGAGACTGGGCTGGTTGGATCACTTTTCCCTCTCAGTTATTTTTCTCCGTCCTAAAAATGTTTTAAATCTGTCAAAGTGTGATTAACTGCAAGCTAGAGATCTCAGCTAAATAACAAGTAAATACAATAACCCTTGGTTTTGAGTAACATATGAATAAAGTGGTGCACGGGGTTGGTTGGCACATTTTAAAAAATTAATTCGCTTCAGCATACTCCAGGGATGCTTATTAGAGGGATTTATGGATTTTTTTATTCCTTCAAAAACGTCAAGAGAAAACACTCCAAGCATTTTTTAAATGAATGCCCTGATAATTTCCTGATCACTAAATGAAGTTCGACCGCTACCACCACTGCTCTATTGCTGTACTAAGTCTGTCAAGGTACAGTACATTTCAGGAACTGAACACTGCAAGCACCAGAGTGCTTATGTGGGACAGGTGGAACCTAAAGCGTCACACACTCTGCCTAGTGACCACAGCCCGTCCTCATATGGCACACCACCTGACCCCGGGGCTTCTGGGGTGGGGTGACGAGTGCGAGGCTCTGTGCTTAACACCCACTGACCTACTGCAATTTATAGAAGCGGGGTGTAGGCCCGAGCTGTCCCCTGACAGATTGACTTTCTCACTGGCATCCAGCGGCTTCTTCCAAACCATTAGGCCAACGGTCGCTTGGATATCGTCGGGTATTGGTGTCGAGAATATCTTGAATATGAAAATAATATCTGAAATCGAGAGATAGATGGTCAGAGATTAATAAAATATACTTGATTTGTTCTGCCTTATAATGGGGCCTGTAGGCAGGATGACCCCCTGGCCCAATGCCAGGATAATTGACTTGTCTAAAGATGTTGTAGACAATACACAACACGACAATGGGACAGGGGCCAAGCAATAGGCCTTCAATGAAATCCATGTATGAATCTTGATGTTGTTCGTCATCGGCCTGCCAGCTTTACATTTTTCCCTGGTCAGCTCTGGGTCAGAGTGGTGACAAGTCTCCCACTCACAGGAACTGTAGGTGTAATTCTCCTTCCTCAGACCAACATGTTTTTTCTCTGCTCCCCTCTGGCAAAAAAAAATGGCTTTTGAAAGTCTGACAAATTGCACTTCGAGCCTGTAACAATCACTAGCCTTGTGAGGAAAAAATGGGACATTTTTGTTTATTTGATAATAAAAAGGCTGAATTTAAGAAGGACCTGTGAGGCCATAATTCAATATTAAAATGAATTGGTGTCGATGATCAAAGATAAATAATCCTGACTTAAAGACCAGGCAGTCGACCTCCTCCTTTCACTGTTTGTGTACCTCTGTGAGGGCTGTCTGCTTGAGATACTTCTACAGCTGCTGGTCCACAGGTGGTGTGTGTTTCCTGGACTGGTGTTTGGGTGTGTTACATGTTGTCTAGAGGTGGTGTGTGTTTCCTGGTGTTTGGGTGTGTTACATGTTGTCTAGAGGTGGTGTGTGTTTCCTGGTGTTTGGGTGTGTTACATGTTGTCTAGAGGTGGTGTGTGTTTCCTGGTGTTTGGGTGGTGTTACATGTTTGTCCACAGGCGGTGTGTGTTTCCTGGTGTTTGGGTGTGTGTACATGTTGTCTAGAGGCGGTGTGTGTGTTCCTGGTGTTTGGGTGTTGTTACATGTTGTCTAGAGGTGGTGTGTGTTTCCTGGTGTTTGGGTGTGTTTACATGTTGTCCACAGCGGTGTGTGTTTCCTGGTGTTTGGGTGTGTTACATGTTGTCCACAGGCGGTGTGTGTTTCCTGGTGTTTGGGTGTGTTACATGTTGTCTAGAGGTGCTGTGTGTTTCCTGGTGTTTGGGTGTGTTACATGTTGTCTAGAGGCGGTGTGTGTTTCCTGGTGTTTGGGTGGCTGGCTCTCTGGGCTCTGTTAAGCTGTTTTGGTTTTCAAGCAGAAATGTAACTGCTGATCCAGTGTTTTTTGTTAAGCTTGTTTGGCTGGCTGTGGCTGCGGTGTAGCAGAGAAACATCCCGCACACACACAAACAAGTCGTATTCACACAGACGTGAATATGTTTGTGTGTGCATGGAATGTTTTTCTGTCTCTGTGTGTAATTCTGAATAAGGACACTGGTTGTGATAGCGTTTCATCGTTGTGTGTAGTTGTTGTGTGATCTTTGTGATCTGAATTCAACCTGGTAAGATTAGGAGTTTTATTTTTATTGAAGAAAATGTTGTGCAAAAGTTTGACGTCCTTCTTGGACGTCCTACATTGTTGCTCTTTGTTTATTGTGTCACATTCTTCTTTTTCCTTGGATTTATTAGCAGGCTACACTGTGTCAGGCTACGTACGGTCGCGATACTTACGTAGATGCCGCAGCTATTGCCATCCAGATTAAACCCCACCCTACCATAAGGGTACTGGCGACGGTGGAAATGCGAGCCGTAACTGAGCTTGGCTATACCACACCTTCACTACTGGGCCAAGGAGTGCTGGGCCGAACCGCACCCACCGGTGGAAACACGCCATTACAGTGGGTCATGTGACCCTTACTGTGGGTCATGTGACCCCAGACCTCTGAGGACCCTTACTGTGGGTCAGATCCACTGATTTTACTCCTCCAAAATCTAATATTTCCAATAAAGAATTAATTGAAAAAGGCAATTTGAAAGAAGATGCAGGTATCTAGTCCTGGTTTTACAGCTATTGTTGTCTCTAAATGTTACCCAGATAAAAAGTAAATACCTAGTAGGCAGTTACTAGCCATCCTTGTCGGAAGGGGCCCTTGCTATTGGTTTCTTCTCAAGGTCCTTCTCTCATGGATGTAGGTCGATGAGGCGTTTGGACATTTGAACTGTGACGAAGGGCTGGACTCAAAAAGATGACACTGCTTGTTGGAGGAGGTCCTACATCTTTACATGTCTGTTACTATCTTGACTAAGGAGAGAGATGCAATTATTGTTAAAGAGTATTTTAATATCCCAGGTTCTGAAAGTAACACCAAACAAGCCTGCCAGATACCCCCCATAAGGATGACAAAGTCGTGCTAGGGTGTACCTCTACTGCCAGGAAACCACAAGGACAGGGAAGGACATTAACTCAGGGGATCTGGAGACTCCAGGTCCTCTGATCGGGAACCTGGAGACTCCAGGTCCTCTGATCTGGGACCGGGAGATTCCAGGTCCTCTGATCGGGAACCTGGAGACTCCAGTTCCTCTGATCTGGGACCTGGAGACTCCAGGTCCTATGATCTGGGACCTGGAGACTCCAGGTCCTCTGATCTGGAACCTGGAGACTCCAGGTCCTCTGATCTGGGACCTGGAGACTCCAGGTCCTCTGATCTGGGACCTGGAGACTCCAGGTCCTCTGATCTGGAATCTGGAGACTCCAGGTCCTCTGATCTGGGACCTGAAGACTCCAGATCCTCTGATCTGGGAGACTTTAGTTCCTCTGATCTGGGATCTGGAGACTCCAGGTCCTCTGATCGGGAACCTGGAGACTCCAGTTCCTCTGATCGGGAACCTGGAGATTCCAGTTCCTCTGATCTGGGACCTGGAGACTCCAGTTCCTCTGATCTGGGACCTGGAGACTCCAGAGGGTGTAGTGGTTTGGTAGAAGTTGGTGGTAAATATGTACCTATTGTTAAAGGGATGAGTAGGATGGGATGTAAGCTAGTACCTTCATGAGTATAAGCCTTTTGATGACAGATAGAAATGCCCTCCCACCGTGGTGTTGCACTCAGTGTTGGAGAAGCTGAACATCTCTTGGACATCAACATGAACGCAGAGCTGAACCTTTTTCAGCCCATTGAGCAAGTTAAAAAAGCAAATCTGCTTGGCGTGCTATTGGACAGTCAACTGTCGTTGTCCGACCATGTTGATGGGATTGTAATGAAAATGGGAAGAGGCTTAGCCATGGTCAGGAAGTGCTCCCCATACTTGACATCTTCATAAATGGGTCAAGTCATATAGCCTCTGAATTTTTGTCATCTGCATTACTGTCCTATAATAATATGGTCAGCTGCAACTAAGTCTGACCTGAACAAACTGCAACTTGTTCAGAACAGAACAGCTAGACTGGTACTTAAATGTTCTTTACGCAGTAATGTTTTATTTATGCAATCACGCCTGTCCTGGTTATCTGTCAAACAAAAGCTTCATTCTAGTCTCATTATGTTCTTTAGAACCATTATCTTAAATCAATCACCAGATTACTTTTACAAACAGTTTTTAAAATCAATTAACGCACATAATCACTTAACACCAGAGATTACCAGTAATAAGCTATTTAAAACCTCCTACGCCCTGGACCAATCTCCTCAAACATAGGTACTTACGATGTATATCATTCTGGATCTGTTACCATCTCACATTCACCTCTCACAAAAATAAAATGGTAATTTAAGATTAGCTCTGAAGACACACCTATTGCAGCTGTCACATGACTGAAACTTTAACCATATTTTGAACTAATTTACTGTGACCGTATGACGGCATTTTAATCTTAGTTGTACTTATTATCTTTTGTATAATGTTTGGTATATGTATGTTATTCTCTTATGTTTGATATCTATGCTGCTCTGTATGAACCCAGGAAGACTACCTGCCGCCTCGGCGGTCAGCTAATATGGGATCCATTCAATAAACAATCATCAATAAACAGAGATTGCTACTCGGGAGGGGGGGCCTAAGCGCAACTTAATACGAGACCTTTTTCAAAAGACGCTTGAAATTGGTTTTGCAGAAATGAAGCTAAAATACAGGTAAGTAACCCTATTCTAAGTACTACCCAAACTGCCTATTATTATTATTATCCCTAAAATAAGCATAATATGTTATCTTTAAATTAACTCTTATTTGTGTAATTACAAGACTTGCAAAAAAAAAGTGTTTGGGCTTGGAGGATCGGCCATCATCAGAAGGTGACTCCAGTAACTGAGCCTGCTGCCCCAGTGTCTCAGCCACATATCCCACCACACCAGGACCTAAGATGGCCTCCAAATCTCCTTCAGCATCAACAAGAAATCTCATTTATTTTGGTCAGAGTGAAACCTCGGTCAAGGGTGATTTTTTAACTCCTGTAAAATGTATTAAGTATTGTTTTTTTTACTGTTCCTTTCTATTGTGCTGCTCTACTGGTGATATTTGCTGATATTTCCATCATATTGCCCACAGTGCCTATCCCAAGAGGTTATGTCAAGAGTTCCTCTTTGGAGGTTATATCCCAATGTCTACTGCAGTCATGGACCCCCAATAAAGCAGTTCTATCAACTTATTTTGCTCTGTAATCTATATTATTTAATTCCAATGCATTAAAAAGTGTTGCTCTGTCAAGAGAGTGACGTTAGCTGCTGTTTACGCCTTTCTTTTTATAAATGTTTTGCATTTGTATGGTTCTCTGAATTGGGCAGGTTATTTTTATGCATTCTACTGGGGAAGGACCACCAGGTACATGTGCAACTCAAAGGTATTGAATGTAAACAGCTTTTACTAGAATAACCAAGATATCGGAACAGTAACCCAGAAGGGTAATTGTTATTTAATGTTTTAAATCAGCATATGTGTGATCTGCTGTTCTTTCCTCTGCAGTATGGACCCTGGTTGATCTAAGGCTGATGAGGGGTGGAATGGGGGACAAATGTGTTTGTACTGCAGTTTTGTACTCTTCAAACGCACACATTGAATTGTTTCTCCCACAGACACAAAGATATGTCTAACTGCAAACTTGATGTGTAACTGCACATAATATCTTATTGCCCACACTTGAATGCATGACACCAAAGTTGTCCACATTTAAATACGGTGTCACCAATACTTCTGACCCCAACCTGAGTTCCTACACTGTCTTGGGTGAGCCTCTCCTCAGAACCTGAGATCCTTTCTGCTTGGCAGGTGCTGGTTGAGTGAGCAGCAGTTCGGCACCCCGACCAATGGATCGTTCGGGGGGGGCATGGAGCCCGGAGGAGGAGCCTGGAGGAGCCGCCGTCAGGAGGTGTGTGAGGAGGTGAGGAGGAGACCACCATGGACGTACAAAGAGGATGGTCACAACAAGCAATATTTAGGTTTGTTTGAACTACTACAGATAAAAGGTCATATAATATAACATGTGCACTGTGTGTGTGTGGTTTTGGTTCTTCTCCCGGGACAGCAGTAGCTGGTGTACTCCAGAGTGTTAAGAGATGAGTGGACAAAGGCCCCAGCAGTGTGCGGACGGCTTTAAGTTATATGAGCTGACCTCTAGAAGGCTGTCCAGTTATACATCGCCTATGTCCTCTAATGACAAGACGTCCCTGGGAGGAATGTACTGCAAAAATGTACAGATATTATTTAATTTATAAGAAATTTAATGTCGTATATTTTCTACACCTTGCTGAAAAATAGGTATAAAAAAGCCCCCTCTCCCAATAATGGTTTTATCACCTGCTTACTTGTGTTAACTGTTAGTTACTGCGTATGCCTTCATCCCAGGTGAAATCACAGACGTTACATCGCAGCCATATTGAATGCTGCCGCCCACATGCGGTAAGAGAACAAGACCTATATGTCTATATGTATAGATGTATATATGTCCTGTATTTGTGAGTATAGAAGGGTGAACACCGGTTTATCCCATTACGTAAATAGGGGCTGTTGCATGCCTGCAGTACAGACCATAATTAACTTAACAAGCTACCGCCGTAGCTCGTTAACCGTCTTTGTGATAAAGGCCTAAAGTCTTTGTGATAACCTTCTTTGTTATAAAGGCTGATACCTTGTTTGAAGACAAAGCTTACAAACTTTAGTATTAGCTCATGCTTGTTTGGAGTTAAGGTTTGGGAACTCTTATTATATATGTTTAGTTGACTTATAGTTTGTTATATTTGGTTGAATCATTATTATATATTATCAATATTTGTTAATGTATTATGTTTATTTCTAATTTGAATGTGTGTAGGCAGAGGACCAGAGAATATTAGAGTCTAACCAGACCTCGGGCACACGTTGTGCTTGATTTTCTCCCATTTTAATCATCCTCCGTGGTCGTCTGTCTGGTCATAACCTCCGGTACAAGCTTTGTTTTTTCACATGATTCAGACCATCCTTGGCACCCAACTGGGATTTATGGGTCCAGAGGGATTAGGAGACCACCCTGACGAGCTGAAACTGGAACCAAACCGGACTCCTCTGTTATAAACGTCTGTTTGCCTATCTCCTACGCAGGCTGGGTAAAGGGAAGCTTGGAAGGTGCTGGAATTTTGAGGTCAGCAAATCATTTTCAGTTATGGAAAGTATAAACGCATAATATTAAATCATATGGGGTAATCAATGGGGTTCCAGGTAAAGAAATGTGCCTAAACGTTCAATCTGCGCTCACTCTGGTCAATGATTTCATGCTGTAGGTCTCCTCTGCTTGCTCTCATTAGCCACACCAGGACCGGAAGCACAGCCTTTGTCTATGTTCTTCACCTAACGAGACGCTGGACGACGGAGGACTCCGCAACGGTCGGCCTCTTGTCACCTCAACGCCAATAGAGCTGTTGGTCTGAGATTATTTATATCTTTTTACTTAATGTGTATAACACAGCAAGTGAAGACTTAAATATAACATTCAACCATATAAATAGAGTTTAGCCTTGTGTGTGAGGGGCATTGGCTGTAGACAGTTGTTTGGTCACCCACCCAGACTTCTGCAAAACCCTCCTTATATAGCTGTGGGCTCTTTGTGTATTTGTTTGTTTCATTAAACACTTACTCTAACAGTCAAACGCTAGTGTCACTTAATCGTGTGGCAATTTATAGTTTATTGTCACCCTTCAGCAGACTTATTCAAATGAATCTTTGCCACTTTTTAAGGAAAGAATTATCCTGGTGTTTGATTCATGTAAGCCTTTAATCCGTCCTAGCCATCAGGGACGTCTTAGGATGTAGAAGCTGGGGGTTAGCCCCTTAGCAGTTTCGAAGCATGCTGGGAAGATTTTAGAAGCTCATCTTCAAAGTGGTTCTTTAATTCGCATTTATTACAGTTAGGAGTTATAGCAGAGCATCTATCAGGGACTGTTTTCTGGCTCACTCTCTTTTTCTTATTGCCTAAGACCTCCTGCTTGCCTCTCTGAGTCTTAAGCGTGTCTTCCTTTAAAAATATAAATAAGCTAAACAAATGTGAAGAGTTGTATGATTAAGTCTACATATTTGGGGTCGATTCAAGGGAAAAATAGTTAGAAGATGAATTCATCCAATGCAATGAAAAATAATATATGGGTAGTTTCATAAACTCACTCTTTCAATAAAGTTGAAGCATATTTCTGCCTGCCACTGATATCTCTTCGTTGTCTGAAGACAGGCTTATACATGAATAGAGGGTAACATAATGGTGTGGTGCATCCCTGAATTAGTTAGTCACTTGTATTTAGTTCCAGCCCAATGAAATTTGTCAATGAATAATAAAACAGTTAGTTTTTGCGCTCGACCTGTATGCTAGTAGATATTGATGACTTGACTTGCAGCTCCGTAGCATAGCGCAGATCGCTCCGTCACATCAGCTTCCTCAGCATCAGCTCGTCAGCATCAGTCCTCTGCATCTCTGCTTCTTCTCCCTCACACATGTAAGTACCTTGTTTATCCATCTGGTCATGTAGTTGAATGTATACATTAGTACACACAAGCCATCGTTGTAACTTGTCTGTCACTCTCACATAATGCGATTATACAGTCAATCTGCAGGGACTGATAGCTGTCATAGGCTAGCAGCTATGTGTTGAACAGTCTAGGGCGCTACTCTAAAACTACAGTAGATTATGCTTTCTTTCCTAAATAGACCTACAATTTCACTCTTTAATCCTGCAAAATCCTCTATTGTCTCTCATACTTAGGAGTCAGGGAGTGAGGTTACAACCCGACCCTCTTCAGAAAAATGTAACGTCAATATGACCTCACCCCCTCCCGCAGCGCACTCGAAACAAATTCAAATTAAATACAAATTCTAATGTATTAGTATTTATTTCAACTCATAGTCTGGCTTATTACGTTAAGTCAGGCATGTTAAGATTTCCTTGACAAAAAAAAAAACATATAATTTGTAGGGGGGGGGGGGGTTTGGGGGGGTTGAACATCGCTGGGGCTAAGCTGCAGCAACATATATATTTATATTATGATCGCATATCAAATATGTCTTGTTTATTACCCCAATAGAGTTAATGTGTTTGAGAAGGCTATTCAGTCTACATTCTGCCCACATGGTATCATATAAATTTTTATTAAGTTCATAATTTAACCTTTGAGTCTGAGGTCTATTAAAAATCTCCCTGTGAATGTGGAGGTCTACTTCTACGTCTCTGTGGGTCCGTTTGCCCCTTGTCCAGCACTGAAAGTATAATAGAATGAATATAGCTCTTGTCCTTGTTTCACATTCTCTCTAACAGAAGGAAGCGGAAGTGTTCAAGATCGATATGCCCTCCATTGTTCGCAGAATCCAAAACTCGTCCACGCAGAGTATCTGATCAATCAACACTGTGCTGTGCGCCCCTGCAGTCAGCTGTGCCACAAAGAAATGGCTAAGCCCTGTAATCCCCCTACCCAACAACGACAGCCCGCATCAAGCCTCTCCACGCATATCATCGATGACACAGAATGCACCAACAGGACTTAACTGACAGCCTATGTCAAAATGCACAATAATTGTCTCTTAAAAGATTACTATTTTACTTTGTTGATTACATCTAAAACCTTTCAGATGTTAAAACAAGACACCAACATAGCCCTACTAACACCTTTTAGCTATTACAAACACATTCTTCCTGGAAAAAATGCAAGGTTAGAGAAAATGTGAAACTCGAATTTGATTTTGTAAATGGTCCTGTATTGAAATGCTGAAGTTGTAATACAATATTATACCAGCATTCAAATTCCTTTGCAGTCACTCTTTGCTGATCACTCACTGCCAAGAGTGTTACAAAGGATCATTGATACAATAGAAGATTCTTATGAAATGTATAGAATGTAAGTGAAATAATCACTCATTTTTTAAGTTGGAAATGCAGATCTATGTCAGCTTACAATTTCAGTTTGAATTGATCGATGACTTTTCTACTTCGATCGACCTCATTTTGGTAAAATTAATCGTGAAGGAAATGGAGAAAAAAAGACCACCAAAGTATATAACAGAAATCATTGCTTTGATTACAAAAGGCAGTATTATGAAAAGCCAAAAATATTATTATAGAGTTAAATCTGGTTCAGAATTGCCTTTACTCTCTGTATATTAAATGATTTCTATACATCGTTTTATATTTAGAATATTATTATAACCAAGTAATTTAACATTTTTGAAATATGAACCATGAAATAGGCGAAGGCCTGAGTGTTACACACTCCATAGTGAGGACGTCCGATAAAAATGGTAGACGATCACCCGAGCTGCGAATTATTGTCAATTTTGTGTTTTATTAAGTATGAAATAAACAGCAGTCACAAACCAATCCTCACAATCGATGGTCATTTAAATATGATTGTTAGAGTATAAAACGTGATATCTATAATATTGCACTTCACGTATCATGCCTTCTTCTTTCATTTTGAGCGCTTGATGCTTGTCCTCACCATCCTCCCAGTGGACCCCGAACCCAGTCCTCCAGTGCCCACCAGTACCTTCCAGTTGCCGACCAGTTCCTCCCAGTGCCCACCAGTCCTGCCAGTGCCCGACCATCTCCTTGCCCGACCAGTCTCCCAGTTCCCGACCGATCCTCCCTGTGCCACCAGTCCTCCCAGTGCCCGACCTCTCCCAGTGCCCGACCAGTCCTCCCAGTGCCCGACCAGTGCCTCCCCCAATGCCCGGACCAGTCCTCCCTTCCCCCAGTCCTCGCCGCTGTCCCGGCCCATCCTCCCAGTTCCGCCCACCGCCCCCTTCCTTCAACCAGGGTAGTGCTCGGCTCCACCAGTACCTCCCAGTCTCCCCCATCAGCTGTTCAGCGGCGTTACTTCGCTCGTAGCAGATCGATTCTTGTTGCTTGAGCGAAACATCAGCGAATGTGCCGGAGGATTCCTCCAGATGGTAGACGAGCCTCCAGTCGCACTGTTTATGCTCTGGTTTATTCCTAAAAAACAGTGACATTCCCTTGACAAGGCCTAGTCTGTCTGTACGTGGGCGCTCGTGTCCGACACGCCGCTGGCGCGGCTGGATAACTGTCCGTCCATCCAGTGGACTCCCGCTCCCGCCCCGCTCCGATCGGCCGGCCGCTCCAGACACAAAACGATCGCGTTTTTGTTTTTCATTAGCACTAATTCTAAGCACAATGCTAACTGTTAATGATGTCAGATTGTAGAATGATGTTATACGTAAAACGTTGTCAGAATCCACATGGCCATTAGCGAACAAGGACCAGTGCTACACAGGCGTTGTTGAAGGGCACAGTTTACTTTCATATTTGTTTCACTTCTATTTCTTGTTAATTCATTGTTTGTTAACTTGCCTTTGCCATTAAGCAAAAGCCACAGGTGATTACCGGGAATTGGACCCTCGTCTTCCTCACAGACCGTCTCCGCCCTGCGTTGTAAATTTAGGCAAACTCGCAATCTGGCATGTGACAAAGCATCCACATAACCGAAGCTTATGCTGCAGACAAAGTCTGTGTGGCCCCATTGCTCTACTTACCCATGAGGTTACTGAGAACTGCTATCGTCCGGTCCCTGACTCGCTTTACCATGGAGGTTTAGCACTTATCTCGTGTCCCTGACTCTCTACCCCATGGAGTTCTACTGCAAAACTTGTATCATCTGGTCCCTGTACTCTCTTACCATGGATTGTACTGCGACACTGTATCTC
>OLKM01006372.1:0-14446 GCA_900291075.1 Melanogrammus aeglefinus
CCAACCCTCGAGATCGTTAAGGTTTGTTTGCGAGTGTATGTGGGAGACATGGCTGTCGTTAAAGATAAAGCTTAAACGACTACTTACTACTTTTACTTGAATGCTTGTGAAGTGCGGAATGAACTCAAGGATATCTTAGGAAGTCATATTGCTATTCATGATGAACTAATTTAATACTAATTTCAGAGACTTGTGGTCTCAAAAGGCACTGTGATAACATGTGGAAATATGTATGGTGAATATTGTGGGGATAAGCAAAGGGAGGAGAATAGCTAGGTAGTGACTGTATATACTATGTAAAACTCTAGTATGGTTAAAGAGATTGCTCCTGCGTGTCTTCCAGCTGCTCTGTTGAAACACAGACAGACAGGCGGCATGAGGGAGGGCTCTAAGAGACCTCAGCCAATGAACGTAATCCACCGGCTCCATTCACACTGTAAAATTCATGCATGACACCCTTAAATATCTAACGCTCTAACCCTTACCCGATTTACAGAGAGTTATCCTCTGGTCGTGGGGAAGACCCCGCCAAACCCTGCGTTATATTTTCATGAGGAGTTGCGAGAGTCAGTATTCTCCGCCGACCCGTGTGACTATGTGTAAAATTTCTTGAAAGTTTGGCACATATTATCAAAGCAAAGTCAAGGCGACACATTTGCAACGGCTGGCAGCTCAGGCACAGGCCCATGGGCAATAACAAGCCAAGGAGGTCGTTCAAAGCAGAGCGCTTGCCGCGATACAACGTGTTTATGCTTTGTGAGTAATAGTAGCGGAAAGTAGAGGTGGAGGATAAGGCCGGTCATGAATAAGGCCGTAGGGCGAGCTCTGTCATGGTATAGGTGCTCGTTCGTACGGGTCTCGCGTCGTGAACACAACTCACAGGGCCCGGGATAAAACGTGCAAGAAAGGTCGAGTAAAGATGGCCAATGGCAACGGCTTAATCGACATAGCTTGTCTACAGTGGTGATAGAAGTGAGGCTGATGAGTGGGAGTCTTATTGTGCTCAGTGGAGGGCATTACTCAAGGAGGAGAATTGATATCCAAAGCAGATAAGGCTGGTTGTAAACTCTTTCATTTTAAACGCTGTTTTGTAAAACGCAATGGGGGTGTGTACAGGTACCGATAATCTTTCCTGAGCTGTGAGTAGACTGAATAGGGCTGCATCGGTTGTATTTGTGGCCTGTTTCAACTCATGAGGCTTATATCAACAAAGGAAACAAAAAGCTGTTTCGACAGGCAGGATGTAGAGCTGTGTAAATGACGGAGATATCGATATATTGCACTAGACAGTATAGGCCGCCGGTCGTGGAGCGTGAGTGCGATGACTTGCACAACACGCATCCCGGCCCCGAAAGCAGATTATGTGTGGGGTTGTTGGTCAGTTGTAGCCATGCCGTAAGTCCAAAAGGGTCGACAGTAGTGTGTTCATAGAAGCGGTTGTTGTGATGACAAATGGTGCAGTTAACAAGTCCATGCCACAAGAACTTCCTAGTGGTAAGGCACTTGGCAAGCGGTGAACTCCTGGCCCTTTATAGTGCCACCGTTTTTATCGGCCATCTTTTGATTCCCATACTATTTTTTCGAGTCTACTTCTATTTCCTAGTACAGTTATTTTTGTGACCAAATGGGCGGGGTTAAAAGACAATAACTAATGAGTGAAATGAGGGTTCCGAAGTCATTCGTCAGAGCCGCTAAGGGTAAGCGCAAGATACAACAGGAGTCCTACGTCATTCGTAGGACCTAATGAAAAGTAAGTCGCGGTAGTGCTAGTCAGTAATGTCCCTTAAGAGGAAGTCTTAAAACCGCATCAAAACTGCTGCCGAAGAGAGCCCACTGTCGTTACCGAATCCGCTTTACAAGAGCGCAGGCCCGCGGGGCGTGGGTGTGTAAGCTTTGTAGAAGTGACACGTCTAAAAAAATTTTGAAATAACACCAGCATTGCATAAAACTAGTCCAGCCAGTGTAGAGTAGGTCAGATATGCAGTAAGAAAGTGTAAGCGAGTCAGGCCATTGCTCGACGAAGCATGTTCAAACACAGACAGGTGACGAGTACAGGGGACCATTGAACTTATGCAAGGCTACAAGTGTAAGCAAATACCCACACAGGGGGGGGAGGGTAATCTGCTGGTGACAATATAATATATATAGTGTATATTATATTTGTATAAGCATGATATATATAAAGCAGTGGCAAAAAAGTATTAGTCAGCCACCAATGTGCAAGTTCCCCACTTAAAAAGAATGAGAGAGGCCTTTAATTTTCTCATAAGGTAAACCTCAGCTATGAGGAGAACAAAATGAAAAAATCCAGAACATCACATTGTCTGATTTTTTAAATATTTGCAAATATGGTGAAAATATATTGTCACCTACAAACCTCAAGATTTCTGGCGTCACAGACCGGTAACTTCTTCTTAATGCCGGCTCAGAACACAACGATCCCAGACATCCTCCATGATTTAACATTCACACATTACGATCCAGAGCCAGGAAATCGGCGCGGTCTCGTTCAGAAGACTGGCCACACTACACGATTCTAGGGTTGCGACTCTTACTTTTTATCATTTCACGTTACAAGATATTAGAAAATCACAAGGTTTAGGCACGGACATAAATGTTTTTACATTTTTGTCATAAAGGTCCAGAGTTTTTATATCTGCTCAGCAGCAACTCCACAGCAACTCCTGACTGCTCAATGCACTACTCCTGCGTTGCGAGTGACATGACGATGTAAAATACTGCGCATTTCAAACCCAAAGTTGTCTCATTATGTTGTTTCATTTTCTCTCATTTTCTTCATTAGCATTCTTTTTCTTGCTATTGATCGCATTCATTTTTTGTAGTAGTTACTGTGTACTCAGCGTAGTGCAGTGAAGTCAGCTGGTAAACACTGAGCTCCAGCTGTTCGTAGGGTTCCCTCACGCAACTGGGGGCGTGGTTCCCTCATGATAGCTATGTCATGCTATTCCCCAAAAAATTCTGACATGCTAAACTTTTCGTCGTGGGGCTTTCGAACGTCGCAGACGAAAACGTAGCAGATCGCAAGCATGTCACATTACAAGACCTCGTCTCGTCGCCGACCTGTCAAAAATCGTGTATGATTCGCAAATTTGTCTGCGACGAAAGAATCGGGGCAAAATCGGGCTGAAATCGTGTAGTCTGAGCCGGCCATAAGAGGCTCCTCTGTCCTCCACTCGTTACCTGTATTAATGGCACCTGTTTGAACTCCTTATCAGTATAAAAGACACCTGGCCAGAACTTCAAACAGTCACACTCCATACTCCACTATGGCCAAGACCAAAGAGCTGTCAAAGGACAGCAGAAACACAATTGTAGACCTGCACCAGGCTGGGAAGTCTGAATCTGCAATAGGCAAGCAGCTTGGTCTGAAGAAATCAACTGTGGGAACAATTATTAGGAAATGGAAGACATACAAGACCACTGATGATCTCCCTCGATCTGGGGCTCCACGCAAGATCTCACCCTGTGGGGTCAAAAGGATCACAAGAACGGTGAATAAAAATCCCAGAACCACACGGGGGGACCTAGGTGAATGACCCTCCAGAGAGCTGGGACCAAAGTAACAAAGGCCTACCATCACTAACCACACTACGCCGCCAGGGACTCAAATCCTGCAGTGCCAGACGTGTCCCCCTGCTAAAGCCAGTGCATGTCCCGGCCCGTTTGAAAGTTTGCTAGAGAGCATTTGATGATCCAGAACAGGATTGGGAGAATGTCATATGGTCAGATGAAACCAAAATATAACTTTTTGGTAAAAACTCAACTCGTCGTGTTTGGAGGAGAAAGAATGCTGAGTTGCATCCAAAGAACACCATACCTACAGTGAAGCATGGGGGTGGAAACATCATGCTTTGGGGCTGTTTTTCTGCCAAGAGACCAGGACGTCTGATCGGTGTGACGGAAAGAATGACTGGGGCCATGTATCATGAGATTTTGAGTGAAAACCTCCTTCCATCAGCAAGAGCATTGAAGATGAAACGTGGCTGGGTCTTTCAGCATGACAATGACCCCAAACACACCGCCCGGGCAACGAAGGAGTGGCTTCGTAAGAAGCATTTCAAGGTCCTTGAGTGGCCTAGCCAGTCTCCAGATCTCAACCCCATAGAAAATCTTTGGAGGGAGTTGAAAGTCTGTGTTGTCCAGCGAAGGCCCAAAAACATCACTGCTCTAGAAGAGATCTGCATGGAGGAATGGGCCAAAATACCAGCAGCAGTGTGTGAAAACCTTGTAAAGACTTACAGAAAACGTTTGACCTCCGTCATTGCCAACAAAGGGCATATAATAAAGTATTGAGATGACCTTTTGTTATTGACCAAATACTTAATTTGCAAATAAATTCTTTAAAAATCAGACAATGTGATTTTCTGGATTTTGCTGGCCTAAGAAAATAATAATACATACCCTGCAGATATTTTACACACAATACATTATTTCTGGCTAGGTGATGATGCACAAAGGGGTCCTTAAGGTCACTATTCAAGGCCTTGACTTAACCATCATGTTCCTGCTGCACTCTTAGTGAGGGAAAGGGAACTGATGAGTGGAAGAACACCCAACGCAGAGTCAAGCGCGCGCACTCTGCCGCTCACTTTGCCGCGCACTCTGCTTATCTCCTGTTTTCAAAGTGGAGCTGCTTGTTTGTGTGCCGTTCAGATTAGTGCAATGTGTTGCGGGTGATAAGTGTCAGCCACACCGTACGTACTGAGGTGTTGCAGGAAGGCGTTGAATAAAGCAGGAGAATAAAGCAGGATGGATTATTTTCTGTTGTATTCAAATTTGATTTAATATGTGGGTATTCACACATGCTAAATTAGATTATTGTGCAGGGGGGTTTGTGAACTTTTGTGGAGAATATTCCACAGTATGCTTCCTCAATAAACATCCTATTTCAAGAAATAGTTTGTGTTTAGCACCCACTCAATTTTAATGTAGCGGTTTTTTAACTCACCAGCTGTTGGTCTCGCACTCCCCAGGATGCAAACTGTAGAACAGAGTCGCTCACCTCTGGCGGGTTCAACTCCCGCACCTCCCTGAGGTGAGGACAGTAAGAGAGCTGTCAGCCGCTGTTAATAACATTTTCACTCCAGCCCAGGTCGCAGGCACCGTTTGGCCAGCTTTAATCTACCAGAATCCACCACCCTCTCCAGGCCAGTACAGTCAATCTTCTCTGATGTTGTTGGCAGATCATACTCAAAACATTTGAACAATTCACAACCTGTAACACCCACTTTATCTCTTCCAAAACCTCACCTCATGATGGACAGGAGATATTATTGCGCATCTTAAATCACGGAAACCAAGGAAATCTCTTAACTGACAATACCATACCCATAAGCTCAACAATATAAAGAATGCATAAGTAATGTCAATGAATTATAAATTATTATTACTAGACTTTTCTCGGACCTAAAAAAGACACTAAAGTCTACCTCATATCTGTTCTGATCAACGAAGTGACCCAGTGTCCATTTGACACAAGGCATTACTGACCTGCTATCCGATCTTTCAGCAAAAACTTGGAACACAAGTCATCGTAAGACATGGTGATATCTTTGGGCTGAGCACTGTGACTCCCGAGGCTGGGCCGCTTTGCGCCCTGATGCGCCCCGGGGCCTTACTGGAGTGGCTCACCTGGTGTTGAGGTTGTACATCAGATACGACGCCAGGAAGGAGTGCTGGAACACCTAGAGGACATCGAATCAAATCAGGAGAATTATTGCTGGAATCATCTGTGGAGGAAATGAAGTGAAAGCCGTAGGCAGCCCACTACTGACTAGAGACACTGAACTGTCAGAAGTACCATAATCAGTCTTTTAATAAAAGGACAAGATACAGTTTAGAAAGGGTTAGGTGAAATATACTAATCAACCACATGGGGGATTCAGAATGTGTAAAACTAATGACCTTATTAACTATAATTATGAACATTTATGAGCAGGGGCTATACAACCAATCACTGTTAGATATATTAAAGAAGCAATATTCTATTAACTTAATGTCCTGAAAAGCTTAAGATTAAATTCAAATCTTTATTTTTTTCCTATTTCACAAATGAACATGGTGGCCCATTGCCCAAAGCACTTCAGAGTGAGAAGCAAACGAGTAGTAATTCCCCAACTTGCAGAGGAGATAACGTCTAATGGTAAACTTTAAACTACATGATGTGTTGTTTCAAATACAATCGGAAGTACTGCAATGTGGTGAAAGTTTATTTTTTTGTGTGTGTGTGTGTGTGTGTGTGTGTGTGTGTGTGTGTGTGTGTGTGTGTGTGTGTGTGTGTGTGTGTGTGTGTGGTGTGTGTGTGTGTGTGTGTGTGGGGGGGGGGTGGTGTGGTGACCATGAAGTTAGTTAGACATGATGTTAGAGAATAAATTCCTGGGCAACACAACATCTACAGCCAAGCCAAAACTCCTGAGACTCTCACTCACCACACACACACACACACACACACACACACACACACACACACACACACACACACACACACACACACACACACACACACACACACACACACACACACACACACACACACACACACACACACACAACCACAACCAGGTCACAGCAGGAGGTCAAAGCAGGAGACAGAGGGGATTCAAACTCTGTATGCATTCCTGCAACATCTTGGACATGGTTAAGGGATATGCTTATTTTACTGCACGTGAGGATGTGGTGGACCAATGGGCAAATAGCAGGTTTGCTTAGGAACCCCTGGGCGACGTAAATGTTCCTTAACGACCTTCAGCTAGCATACAACATCAGCCTGTAGACACCGGCCCCAAGCTAACAAGGTAGTGCATGCCATAGCTACGAAGACAATATCTGCTCAGCTGCTAAACTGCTTTAGCCAGCCCAACCGACCACTGTGTGGTCATTCATAAACCAATTAATGGCATAAACTTTTAGACCATCTCATCCCCCTTGTCCAAGGTCAAGGTCTGTCCAACCAAACTGCAGAGGTAACGGGAGACTGCAAATCTCAAGGTATGGTATAGTTAGCCAAACAAGGGCTTACTATGATTTCAGGAGAGATTACTTTACTTTGGAAATATTAGACTCTTGCAAGCCAATTGAACCAGTTACTGAGTACTCTTAGTATAAGGGGACCGGTCTGCTGAAATTAAAATCAGGGACATTTGTTTGAATATCTTTCTATCTTTTAACCACAATATGTGATGATGACAAAATATTCACAAATGTAGTAAAAGCCAAATGATTACTATTATGTGTTTAAACAAGCCAGGTAGCTAACTGAACAGGGAATCTATATTGTACTGATTTTTTTACCTGTTTTTTATGATCGGCTATGCCTGCTTATGGTATATGGTACATCCTCGATAGATATACCTCCAAGTAGCGATATGCGTCACAGCTGATCGGACACGAGACTAATGAACAGCTGTAATGAATATCAATGAGCAATCGAGATCCTTCCTTCCTAATCTATAATTTAAAACAACATTCTTTTAACAAACCTTTCTTGGGACAGGTCACCAGAACCATGGACCTGGCCCCCTATCTTAATAAGATCTGTATAATTCAAACTCAATGTGTGAGTTATGATTACGATTTTTCCCTTTCTCCCTATGTAATTCCTTTACTCCACATCCTCTGTGGCACTACTTATTGAGAAGAATTTGAAGCCTAGGGTCGTTTTATATTATCCCGCACAATGACCACTGAGTGAACTCTTATTGTGGTGCCTGTGGAGATAATGGTTTATAACCCAAAGCCTGACGCACAATACTCAACCATAGCATTTGCATAACACTACCACATTAAATCCCCCCCCACCGCAGTTTGAAACACAGAAATATGATGAACACAAGATATGATGAATGAGCTTTGGTTCACGCAGAATCGCTTTTGGACGTGACATGACCAGCGCTCATCCTTCAATCCAGATTTAGACCTGCTCCCCCTCCGCTGCACAGAGCCACTCCCCCGAAGAAGAAATAAATTGCAATTTCACTTGATCTTTCAAAGAATGTCAACGACAATTACAGGCCCCCATGATGGGTGGCAGAGGCCTGCGATGAGTCCCTGATAAGCCTGTCAGAGAGGGGCTTGCCATGCTGCCTGCATGGGGAGCCTGATCTCACTGGTTATGTATGTGTCAGGCAGCTAGGCAGGACCTGAATGCTACTGTACTCTGATCATACAGCGCCTGTACTGAGGCTAATCGCCTACCATAGGTGACATGTTAAGAACTACACAGCAGTAAAGCATAATATATTTTTTAAATCATTATTTCCTGTCTTGTTCAGGGAAGCAATAGGGGAATGATTTCACGTGTGAAAAAGTCTGCAGAAAACAAAGTGTGTGTTTGTCAAGGTTTAAGAGATAACCTTACGAGAGATTATTTATTTTTGGCATTGACAAATGACCTCGCTGAAGTGCCATGGTTCTTTTTTCACACTGAGCAGCGCTGAACACTAATGTGTCTTCGGGGTACAAAAAGGCCTGTTTTGTCAGCTCGGCAGAGAGAGGAATACATGGTTGAATGTGGGTCATGAAACAACGACAGAATACCAAGTTGCAGGTGTATCGTTCAAAACAGGGATGACTTGCAATATGCCTCTAGACAACCAAAGGTGCGGTTACCCCGTAGAAAGTAAATAATTATGTGCGAGCCATTTTCAATTGTTGTTTCATTGGAAGGCTGTGTTGCAACAGGCTGTATCCAAGGTTGTGTGCAGAGTGATTACTCTGATTTACAAACCCTTCTTTATGGGCCGAGCTGAGAATACGGATCATTATCACACACAGCTGAAGAGTAACTTATGCAAAGACCATATTTTGCTAATTGAGCAATCTCGCGGTAAATCACAGACAGTGGCATTATGCAAATGTACCTTTCCTTTTTTTTATTCCTTCAAGACTTTGCGGAAGGGGATCAGAGCAGAAGAAACATCATAATGGAGCGGGAAAGATGACAGCAGCGATGGCTGCAGTACATTACGGCATGCAGAGGCTTGGTTGCGCGATGATGATGATAAATTCACAAGACAAGTGGAGACGGAGATGGCGGAACAGGCCATTACTCTCTATAGACCAGTGTTGTCACGGAGATGATAAACACATCTGCTCCGACCATCTCTGGAGGACACGAGCACCAGTCTCTCCTCTAACCTCCCCCCCCCCCCCCCGCCTCCTCCATTTCCTGGCTGTCTCCTCTGCTGTCACCCCTGTGAGCCCCCCCCCCCCCCTCACCCCATGTTCAATGACACCGGTGGGATCCCTCTGTCTCCTGAGATGACCCCTGCAAAGGATGGGTGCACTGCAGCAATGCAAGGCAAGCACTCTCCGCTTCAGGTCTGAAGCTAGTAGCAATATTAGTGGTTCAGAGCTGAGCCTCCACAACAACATCTGACATTCTTTTTCATTTATTATTAATGTCGAATTAAATGAGGCAGCGTCGGTGGAAGACAGTCTGGCTTGGACAGCTGAACGAGTCCACAGTAGTTCATTTTATATTGTGTCTTCCAATTAGCCAATACATCGTTAAAACCAGCAGCCTCCAGACACTAAGTGACTGACAGCTACTGAATGGCGTCAAATGTAGATGTCTCTCGCTGGCATGGGTCCCAGTAAACATACGTGAGAACTTTAGTTCCTAGTTCTTACCACACATTTGTTCCTTCCTCATGATGTGCGAGAGAATAATTGCGGCTATTGCAGGGCATTGTTTTTGTCCGCGATTTGCATAGCCAACGTGGTCTTATTATAGCCCGATCATTAACTAAAAAACACATAGAAAGAGTAAAGCATCCAGCATATGATGTCAACAATGTATGAGGGCATACGCAATCCGCATTGCGCAAAAGGGATGGTCGCACAGTGGAATGCTGATGGAAACCAGCGGACGAGCGGTGGATGGAGATGTGCGCACATTTCAGAAGCAGGGAGATACCGCACAAAAAAACATTTCTAATTTGTCAGTTTACCGTGTGTCTGCCTGCATGCTTGCGTTTTGAGCTATTCACCATTTTTTAACCTTTTACAGCTTTTGGTGTGAACGTACGCTGCATGGAAATCCAGCCAAGTCACTGCAATCACACACTTCCCATAGCCTACAGGCATTAGTTCATCGTTTATTTCATACTGCAGTAAAAAAAGCTAAACGGTGTGCATTATAACAAAACATAATTTTTTATCATCAAATATATGATTTTGAAATTTTAGCATTTCAATGCATAAATATGCAGTGCTTAAAATTCAATTATCTTCAAAATCCAATGATACAGGTTTATTTCCATAGAACTTTGAATACTAGTACAGTGTTTCATCTCATTAATGAGCAGGTAGGGGTTGGACTAGAATAACTCCAGTGTGGACTTGGGGATCGATCTGATCCATTTCCACAAAAGGCACCACAGACCCTGGTCATATGTAGGGGGGAATCATCAGACATCCCTGCGTATTGCCTTAAATGTAGCACACACCTATCTCGGAGATTGCTTCTCATACAATTGCCGCCTGTTCAGATAGAGGAAACATCTATCCTTGCATCGCAATCTCACAACCGTTCAATTCAAGCTGTGAAGAGAGATTCAAAACACGTGGGCCTCTGACAGTGTTGTTAATCTAAAAAAAGAAAGCGAAAGAAGCGTCTGTGTTTTTTACAGGGGTCCGACAATAAAGACTAGATATAGGCCTTTTCATGATACCTATCTAGAGTGTTTTGACCTTTAAAATAAGTAGTTGAACTTTCATGATTAAAGCACTGTATTAAGCAACAGATAGAGAAACACTTAAAATATGAATTGTTAAAGGCAGACAAACTGGTTGATTTCCTTCAACTTTGGATGAGAGTAGCAGATGTACGGACATTCACCCATTAAATATTAATCTCCACAGTGCCTCTCAATAGCTATTCTGTCACTGACTGGTTGTTTTTATTGGCAAAAAGAAAAATTAGTTTCTAAAATTACATTCCATTTTTGAGTTAATTTCATGACAGGTCTTACGTCAAGGGGGGTCTGCAATTAGGCAGCCCCCTCTCAAAAGGCCTGTTACTCCACCAGTCTGCGGGAGCCTTCAAGGATGGCTGTGATTTCTGATGTTTACTGACAAATAGCAAGAGCAAGGAGGACCTTCTGGTTCTCAGTACAGTGCACTGGATGGTCGCAGCGTCGAGATGTCAAAGAGAAAAGGCCATGAATTTCAAGCGCTTCCGACAAAATAGATAAAGGAGACCAGTTGACCATGACGCTACTAAAAACTCTGCAACAAATAGAATAAACTGAAATAAAAACTAGGGAAACCATTGGGATCACACAATACAATGAAGGTTGATGCGCTGTTCACCACTCTGTGGGCATCTCTGAGCAGATGCGTAAGACCTACCGGCTCGCTTAAAGACGTAAAATCGATCCCAAATTCACTGAGAAGTTACTTTTGATAATCTCGTTATGACCAAGTCAAAGAAAGTGAAAGTGTGATGTCCATGTGTGATGAGACAGGTGAGATGACATGTGCTGATGTCATGTGTGATGACAACAGGTGAGATGACATGTGTAGATGTCACGTATGATGACAACAGTTGTGATTGTCACGTGACTCTGCTCCTTCACACTTTGACTTCGGCAGCCAAGACATCGGATCCCCACACTGTGTATGATAACCTCTGAAGTAGCTTATTTTTGGTTTTTTGTGCGACCCCATCGAACAGAATGCTATTTCCTTCTCGAGTGTTGTATTCTTAAAGTCAAGCTGTAAATATGGACTTGAAGAGCCAAAGAACAACAACAATACCAAATTCATAACATTAAATACTGTGATGACATTGAGATGCATTAAATACATCTGTTTTTCAAACAGTCATTATATAATATATATATATATATAATAATTATATATAATATATATATAATAGCATGGCCTAAGCCCATCTAAGAAGGCCTTGCACCAATGCCTGCAGGCAGCTGGCTTCTCTTACTCTTGTACTGATAACCGAGGAGACATAGTTGAGGTCCGGGCGAAACGGAATTGGAAGCCTTGAAGCTAGCCTGGAGGACGAGATGGGGATGGACATAGAAAAAATCAGTTTGAAGGATTGGATCATTTATTATCTGTCTAACTATTTATCATTTGACTGGCAATAGGTTATAAATAAGCCTAAAACATTCCCAGTTCGCATACTTCGAGTAACATGATACACATTTGTCGTAGCTGCATACGGTGACATGTTTTGTTGATAACAACTGCCCATTGCACTTCTTCCTGAAGCGTTCCAAACTCACTCAGCCTTCCGGAACTTTTGCGCAAGTCTTTCATTGTTCAAAGTTGCCCGCATTCTAGGGACTGTTGGATGGACGTGAAGCACTCACAAAAGTTGTGTTCTTCAGGGGGAGAGTTGGGTTTCGTTTCGTCGGGCGTTGGGCTATCATACGCTGCCATCCCGTTACAAAGATGATCCTCATCTGAAAGCGAGGGATGAAAGACGAAGTAATAATATGTTTAAATCATGCCATTAGTTAACATGAATCAATTTGTTGTCATCAGCATAGTTTATGAAAATTAACGGAGAAGAATAGATATATCAATGAGTTAAAGAACGAAAGGCAAAGATTGTAAGCTTGAATGACACACAACAAAACCACAACAACAATGTATGAGGGCTAGGAGGAGCGGCAGCGTGCAGTGGTTCATGTGGTTGGAGGCATGCGGGACCCATCGAGGGGTACAGGGCTGAAGGCGCTCGCGTCACTCTGTGTACAATGCTCATGGAGAACAGTGTGCGGCCACCACAGACTGGTAGGGATGTGTGGGTAAGAGCTTAGTGACCACCATGGAACAATGCTGGCCTCCTCAGGAGAACAACCTCTCCTTCGGAAGGGGCCTGAGTGTCTTAGTCTGTTGTTGGCTATTGCACCCCAAGCACTCGTTTAGAGGCGCGGACTCAGGTACTCCGCTACCCCCTCAGGCCTTCGGGCTCCACCTGTCTTCTGGCAGCTAGCCATCAATCTTTCCGTGTTACAATTAAACCCCCCCCCCCCAAGAAAGATGACAGAAATAGGCTACAGCTTACAAAAAATATAGATAACAAAAAGCCAAATCAGATTTTTTACAATATTTATTTTTAAAATATTATTTTTTTTTTTACAATGGAGTCAATGGGGACAGAGAGCGTTCATGTTCTTAAGACCGTAACTAATCTCGGTCAAAAATATCCACGGAATTTCGATATCATTTACCTTTATTCAGTAATCACCGTTGTTTGGTTGCATTACCGCTCTCGTTTTCGTTGGTCTCCTGGATTCGTTGGCGTTTTCCAGCCGATTTGGCTTCTTTTTGGAGGACGTTCGGCCGTGTTGCCCGATTGGGCGGTTTTTCCGTGTATTGCAGCTGCTTTATCCACCCACACACACACACCCCACACGAACTACACTGGCAGGATACTTGTTCATTTCAATTCATTTTACATTTTGCCTAGTTAACAATGCTTGCAGTTTTCTGTCAGCGTAATTTATTGTTTTTCAACCATTTACTTTTTCCTCAATGTGTGCATGTTACATGTTTTACTCATGTGACTTTGACTTTTGTTCAATCCATATCACGTTAGATTTAGGACATACGTTTTTTATTGTAGGTGTAACATATTCACTTTTGGACTGATGCATATTCATGTATTTGATTGCGACAGCACGAATGATATTATACGGAATTATTCTGACAATCGTACGTGTCGGCGTGTACTTTGGGTGGTTTTGTACTTAGCTTGAGACCTGGAAATTGCCAACAGACAGTACGCTAAAATATCCAAATAATATTATCTAATTTGCAATACAGTATTACAAACCTGCAATACAAATAGACAATGTTATAACTACGTACTTTATTTAGTTTCCAACCACATTTTACAATGATGAATAAAGTGTTTATAAATACATTGAATCGCTCCAATTTAACGACTCACGGTTCAAAATCCCGATCACCTATTTAATACTATCTACAACCTAACATGCTAGACTTCTTAACTTTATGCTGGCGATAGTTACTGAAAAACATATTTTCACCCTCCTTTTGCACTACAGAACAATGCCATTCTTTTGAAGAGATTGCAACCATTTTTTTATAGATATGAACGTATGGTGAGGAGGATGCATCATTCGATGCCACGCAAAGAGCACCATATGACACAAGCTCTTTAACCAGCTTCTAAAAAACGTTTTAACCTCTAGAGGCATTTTTTCCGTTGCCCATTATGACAAACATAACTTACTAAATACTAATGAGCATGTATTAAATGAAGTGACATGAATAAATACCTACTTACGATCTAACGAGAAGCCACGATTTAATGCATCACAAACACGGATTGCAATACTGGAAGAGTCAGGACAAATAAGAGGTCAATTATACTTATTTATCCATTTTACTATTGACGATTCTGACGGGCTCAGTGTAGCAGCAATTT